>SEYY01000920.1:27500-40000 GCA_009176605.1 Armadillidium nasatum
CACTTCTGCTGCGGTGGCGTTAATACGTAAGTACTATATATATATATATATATATATATATATATATATATATATATATATATATATATATATATATATATATATATATATATATATATATATATATATATATAATATATATATATATATATATATATATATATATATATATATATATATATATATATATATATATATATATATATATATATATATATATATATATATATATATATATATATATATATATATATATATATATATATATATATATATATATATATATATATATATATATATATATATATATATATATATATATATATATATATATATATATATATATATATATATATATATATATATATATATATATATATATATATATATATATATATATATATATATATATATATATATATATATATATATATATATATATATATATATATATATATATATATATATATATATATATATATATATATATATATATATATATATATATATATATATATATATATATATATATATATATATATATATATATATATATATATATATATATATATATATATATATATATATATATATATATATATATATATATATATATATATATATATATTATATAATTATATAATTTTCAATATCAACATTTTCTTTAATTTGATTGCAAGAAAAATTTTTTAAATAGTAACTAAAATAATTTCCATTTTTAAATCATAATGTTGGATCATTTTCTGATTCAATAGTATCTATTGAAATTTCCACTTATTATTATTATTATTATTATTATTATTATTATTATTATTATTATTATTACTAGGAAACAAATCAGTCAATAACAAAAAGAATATTTATAACACGTTTCGTCTCTCAATTTCAATAGTTACTGTCAGGCTTCACAAAACTATGTTGACTCTTGTATTATTTTGTATCCTGCATTTGAGATAAAGTCTAAAGAATAAAACTTGGACGAGTAGAAAACGGCTTAATTTTTTCCTTGCCCAAACGATAGTTTGTAAACAAAATGCAATATAATTCTTTTATCTGCTCCCTTATTCTTATTACCCAAAATATATTAGAGTTCTGTGGTTTTCCTTTTTTTAACTTTTAAAATATTTAACATATACTAACCTAACCTAAGCTAACCTAGTTTAACCTAAGTTTATATATATATATATATATATATATATATATATATATATATATATATATATATATATATATATATATATATATATATATATATTTATAAGTTAATTTATTAAGCTTTAACCTAGCCTAATTTAACCTTAGCTTAACCTAACTTAACCTAACCTAATCTAACTTAGCTTAACCAACCTAACCTATTTTAAGTTAATATATGAAATTTATTGAGGAAGTGTGGATTTGATTTCTTTACTATACGTAGTTACTTGAGTGGCCACATTCAAATGATGTTTTCATGTTTTCAGAAGACAGAAGATAACTTTGGTTTTATTAACTCAAAAATTTTATTCCACAGAATTCTGACCAATTCCAATAGAAAAAATAAAGATTTTTGAATTATTGTAACATCAACATGACGATTTGGAAAAGTCAAAGTGCACAATCAACTATACAGTGCTATAGAACATTGGAACAGAGGATCCCCATAAAATATGATTATTTGGAGCAGCCAAATATATTTAAGTATGAAATTAATATAAGATTTTGAAGTAAATATGTTCTTTAAAATTAGAATACTATATTTTTATTTTATTTTTTTTTCCAAATTTTATTATTTTTTATTTTTTTTTTTTTATTTTTTTTTTGTTCTTTACGGTAAATCACCTTTTCAAGGAGGGGAATGTTTTAGGATGTTGTTTCCTAGGGTACCCACGATGGATCGAACCCATTAATGTTACCATGCTGAACCACAGAAGTGGCTGGGAACATGGTGGGTGGTGAGACCTTTCCTTTTATTAAAAGTTCTCACATTTCAATTTAATTTTATTGAAAAATTTGAGGAGGAGAATGCTTTAGGAAATCTCTTTCTAGAATCTGCAAGAGGGGTCGAACCAGAGTCTTCAAGAACTTTAGTCAATCATTCAACTATTTAAAAGCTATTTTACAGGTTACCAGGAAGATTAGAAGTAGTGGAAACTTCTAGAACATTTCAGGAGAATATATAAAATGTTGTTTAGTGAAGAGTGAGTTTAGTGACAGTAATATTGTCAAAAAAATTATTGTTACCTAAAACTGAGGAAGCCTTGGATGTATTTGTCAATTTAAACTGGAAAATGATATATTAATAAAACGGCTTACTGTATTTGCATAACATATTTACTTTTTACAAGTTTAATAAGTTAAATATTTTACAATATCATCTTGTTTCATATTCATAATCCATTATCGAAGTAAATCATTACCTGCGTTATTAAAGGCTAATGGATACTTCTTTCAAATAAATAACACCTACCTTTTAAAGAGGCAATTCAAGGACCTTGTATATATTGTTTGTGTGATGTGATTTATCTTATGTCTGGGTAACATGATTTGTTCAGGTGTCTGTCTGTGAATGAGATCTTAAAGTCATTAACGTTTTGTTTGGGTGGTAATCTGGTCTCATTTGTGATAGGATTTTTCGAATACTTTTAGAGTGGAAATCCTCCTTTTTGGCTATGTTTTGGGATTACCATTGGAGATCTGTTTTATGTTTTGATGTTGTAAATATTTATGTTAGTTTAATGAGGATGTATTTTATGAAATGGGTTTTGGGTATGAAGAATAGTATTGTATAAATTGTGATACAGAAATGGAGAAAGATGGGGTGCTTTAGTCTATATTTGAATTAGGATAAAAATAAACACAATATTAATGAGTCTGTGACGAAGAAGTCCTGTTGTAAACTTGTGTTGAGATCACATAAAAGGTAAAATAACTGAGTATTTAAGCAACACATCGGAAACATCTAAAAATAGGTCTCATTAATAGGTTATAAATGGCATATCTTTGAACTTTTCTAGTGTGTGGGTCACAAATCTTACCTACAGTAGTTTGCCATTCATATTTTATTAGGTTCTAATTGAGAAGAATTTGTTGACACCCTGTACGTGTTTTTGGGCTCAGCTTTTATGTAATTTAATTGATTTTTTTTGGATTGTTTGCATAGTGTAATTTTTTGTTGTTTGCTAGTTGCTTCTGCCAAATGAGAGGATTTTATTATATATTGTATATTTATAAACCAAGATTATTTTCTTTTCCTCGAATTGTTTTCGGAGAAGACGATCATCATATTGATTTTATTTGGATGTGTTATTTATATTTCTCAAATATTTTCTATACGTCAAATGTAAGGGAAATATTATTTCAGAATTTTTCGCTTACTTTATAGGAAAACTGGAGTGCTCTATAGTTTGATGGAATGAGAGCAGAATTGATTTTGAAGCGTTGTGTGAGGTTAAATTTTATAGTGAATTTGTGAGTTTGTAATTTTGTTTTACAACCAGTGCTATAAAGAATTAATTTTTTTAAAATAGCTTACCACCATCCACCGGCAGGGGTCTTTTCTGGGAGGGAACAGAAAAAAAAATCAGAAAAGAAAGCTCTCCCAGACCTAAGACTAACGTAAACCTTATAGGTGATTGCAGATGCTAGCTTCAATACAAGTAGTTTTGTATTTTCATTGTAGTATCAGCTAAGTATAATTATTGCAATATTATTGTTGTTCTAAGTCGTTAAATGAAGTTTGTGCATGCGAAGTACAGAGTAATTAATTAAGAGTATTAATATAATTAAAAGATCACTTAGAATAATATCTTTGTTTCTGAACTTGATGCAGTCACAGACTCATCAATATTGTTTTTATTTTTATCCTAATTCAAATGTAGACTAAATCCTCCCATATTACAAATTTTACCATTTCGATTTAACTTAAGAAGTTTATTATTTCTTAGCAATATTCCTTAAAATTAGGTAGACTGTTTTTGATATTAAAAAGTGCTTGAGAACAATGTAAAAGACTTATTCATGTACATGTTGATACTGTGCGTGTTCATCAGTTGGTGCTTTATTATTTAATAATGTGTTACATTAAATTGATTAAAATGTCTAAGGGAAAATTAATTTTTTGGAAAAACATTTGAAATACTGATGATGGTGTGAGTTAGAGTATATTCAGAGATACAATTTTAGTGAGAATGGTCAGAATTCCTTAAGGCAACATTCCTGCGACAAATAGCATGATTTCAACCGAAGTTAAAAGTATGATTTATAGGTTTTATTTAAGGGGAAAGTAATTGGAAAACGCGCCTCAACGATGGAAGAACGTAACATCTATTATACCTTCCTCTCACTCCAATGTCCAAAAAACTCATTCCGTCAGTGAAGTAAATCATTTAAAAGGAAATCAAAAAAGTACGATCGCGAACTATACCAAAAGAGGAAAACTCTAAACGAAGCGTTTGTCATTTTATGCCTTAGTATCTTCTTTCATGTCCCAGTGAATCCCTTTTACATAATATTCCCCTTTATTCCAACACTAATTTAAACACTCAAACAGTAGAGTGTTTAACTCACGAGCTTGAGAGAATCGGACAAATCTCACTTAGGGATCATAGATATATACTACCAAGAAAGCTCCCTCTCCTCGAAAAGTCAACGCTCGAGATATGTGAACCTTCTAATAATAATAATAATAATAATAATAATAATAATAATAATAATAATAATAATAATAATAATAATAATAATAATAATAATAATAATAATATAATAATAATAATAATAATAATAATAATATAATAATAATAATAATAATAATAATAATAATAATAATAATAATAATAATAATAAAAAGTTTGAAACTTTAAAATATTGTAGTACTTGTTAAAAGAACATTCAATTTTTATGACAGAATCGTACATTTGACATTTAAACTGTCAAATACTGTATATATATATATATATATATATATATATATATATATATATATATATATATATATATATATATATATATATATATATATATATATATAGAGAGAGAGAGAGAGAGAGAGAGAGAGAGAGAGAGAGAGCCTTTAAACTCACAGTTCAATCACTGTTCAGATTCATTAACCTGACAACTATACGTTGCTAAGCTATTACTTGTATTTATCCCGTAATATATATATATATATATATATATATATATATATATATATATATATATATATATATATATATTATATATATATATATATATATATATATATATAATATATATAATATATGATTAATTAAAAATCAATAGTGTGGTAAAAAAATAAATGAATAAATAAATATAAATTAATAAATGAATAAAATAAAAATTAGTCTGTAAAAAACAAAGCTTTATTTACAAAAATAAAATAGCATCTATATATATATAATAATATATATAATATATATATATATATTATATATATATATATATATATATATATATATATATATAATATATATATATATATATATATATATATATATATATTAATATTATATAAAATAAATATAAAATGTTAATAATAATATAATAAAATAATAATAATAATAATAATAATAATAATAATAATAATAATAATAATAATAATAATAATAATAATAATAGTAAAGTAGTCATAAAATTTGCATGGCAAATATAAAGAACATTATGTGAATAATAATAATAATAATAATAATAATAATAATAATAATAATAATAATAATAATAATAAACTAATTTTTAACTACAGTCTTTTCAGTAAGGTTAACATTAATACTGGTAAAAAGAGGATGTTTAACGATGGAGTCGAGCTTGTAATGAAGATTATTTAACCCGTCTTTCCCCATATTTTTTTCGGCTTTTTCCAATTGTTTATATCTGGAATGGGAATGAAAATTACGAGAAATTAGATAAAAGCGAATGAAAACTATTCTCGATTGGGAGGAAAAAAAATTTTTTAAATAATTATAAATGTGAAGGAAATTGTAATGTTAAAAAAAAATAACAAAGTATAAGATCTATAATGCAGTAAGTATTTTGTATAGGTTGAAGAAAGTTGATTTAGTATGGCAAATATTATGATGTAAGTTGAAGAAGATATGATTGATATTATTATTATATAAAGATATAAGGTGAAGAAAGCTGTCTTAGTACAGCATATATTATAAAAAGATTGAAGAAAACAGGCTATGTTATGATATAGGGTGAAGAAAACAGACCTAGTACGGCAAATATTTTGACAAAAATTAAAGAAAACAGGCCATTATTATGATATAGGATGAAGAAAGCTGCCAGTCGTACAATATATATTATGATATAGATTGAAGAAAAGAGACTATATTATAATATAGGGTGAAGAAAGCTGCCTCAGAACAGCATATGTTATGATTTAGATTGAAGAAAACGGGATATATTATGATATAGGATGAAGAAAACAAGCTTAGTACACCAAATATTTTGATATAGTCTGAAGAAAACAGGTTATATTATAATATAAGTTGAAGAAAGGAGCCTATTACAGCATATATTATGATAGACTGAAGAAAACAGGCTATATTATGACGTATGGTGAAGAAAGCTGCCTTAGCACAGCATATGTAATGATATTATGTAATGATATAGGGTGAAGAAAGCTGCCTTAGTACAGCATATATTATGATATAGATTGAAAAAAACGGGCTATATGATGAAATAAGGTGAAGAAAACAGGCCTAGGACAGCAAATATTATGACGTAGAATGAAGAAAACAGGATATATTATGATATACGGTGAAGAAAGCTGCCTTAGTACAGTATATATTTTGATATAAATTGAAGAAAACAGGCTGTATTATAATATAAGTTGAGGAACGCTGCCTTAGTACAGCATATATTATGATATAGATTGAAGAAAACAGGCTATAATATAATATAGGGTGAAGAAAACTGGCATAGTATTTTTTTTTTTTTTTTTACAGAACGCCACCGCTCACGGGCAGAGCCCTTTTCAAGGAGGGGGCACACACACAGAGACAAAACACATGCAAATGCACACACCTAACGCACAGCCCTCAGGTGGGCGCAGACGGAAGCCTTGAAGAGTGGAAGGTTAAATACAGAAGGAAAAATAGATGAAGGTAGAGAGTTCCACAGAATAGAGGTGGCTGGAAAGAAAGAGGCACCACAACGGGCTAGCCTGGGATTTCCCACTTCCACACAAAATTGGTGCGAAAGCAGGGCACCCCTTGTGCAACGAGGACGACGCAATGGAGGAGGAATGCGAGAGGCCAATTCCCTCGAGCACCTGCCATTGTAGTACCTGTAGAAAAGAGATAGCGCGCCAACGTCACGTCGCAGAGACAGAGGGTCAAGAGAGTTAGAAAGTAGGGGACAGTTAATTAATCTTTTAGCTTTTGACTCAACCCTATCCAGAAGAGAGGAGGAGCCGGAGCCCCCCCAAATGTGAGAACAGTACTCCATACAAGGGCGAATAAGACCCTTATATATTTGGAGTAACTGTTCAGAAGAGAAAAAATTCTCGCAATCTGAACAGAACTCCCAGCTTCTTAGAGGCCGCTTTAGCAACCATTGTGATATGTGATATGTGGTTTCCAAGACAGTTTATTGTTTATGTTTAGACCAAGAATGTTAATGTTATTTACAGGTGAGACGGGAGAGCCATCGAAGAGGATAGGAAAGTTAGGAGGTGTTTTTGAGAGGGAGATGTGAAGAAGTTGAGTTTTTAAAGAGTTGAATTTCACAAGGTTGCTATGACCCCACCGGGAAATCCCATCCAGATCGGCAAGAATAGAATCGGAAAGTTGAAGACGAGAAGCAACTCTAGAAGCAAAAGAGGGAGCAGATTTGAAATGAGTAGAAGAATGCAGAGTTGAATCATCATCAGCATAAGAGTGAACAGAGTTAGAAGTGCAGTGGAGAAGATCGTTAATGAAAAGTAAGAATAAAGTTGGAGATAAAACAGAACCCTGAGGAACACCACAGTTGACAGAAAAGGAGGAAGAGGTCGCTCCATCTACAACTGCCGAAATGGAACGATCTGAGAGAAAACTAGACAATAGTAAGCAAAGAGAAGGAGGAAACCCAAAGGAGGGGAGCTTGGAGAGCAGTGACGCATGCCACACCCGGTCAAAAGCCTTGGATATGTCAAGCGCCACCACACAAGACTCCCCGAAGTCCCTAAGGGCAGAAGACCATAGATCAGTAAGATAGGAAAGTATGTCACCAGTTGACCTCGAGCGTCGAAAGCCATACTGGTGATCAGAAAGAAGAGAATGAGACTCCAAATGATCCAGGAAATGAGAGTTGAGAAGAGTTTCAAAAATTTTAGATAGAACACAGGTGAGAGCTATAGGTCGATAGTTAGAAGGGTCAGAGCGACTACCTTTTTTCGGGATCGGTTGAACCAACGCACGCTTCCAGCATAGAGGAAAAGTATTAGTATTAAGGCATAGAGAGTAGAGCTGAACGAGGACAGGCGCTAACTCGGAAGCACACTCCCTCAGAACCGAGGGGGAATGCCATCCGGGCCACTGGCCTTCCTGACGTTCATAGATTTCAGGATCCCATGCACCTGATCATGAGTAATTACAGGCAGAGGCATGGGACACCTGAGAGGAGAAGGAGTAGGAGGAGGGATGTCAGAATCTAGCAGGGTAGAATTAGATGAAAAAAGGAGGCCGAAGAGATTAGCCTTTTCAGAAGGAGTATTAGCTATAGAACCATCAGAGCGAATAAGAGGAGGAAAGGCAGATTTACAGAAGTTGTTAGAGATATTTTTGACAAGAGGCCAGAAATTTTTATCAGTAGGAGAGCCATGGAGGTCAGCGCACTTCCTTTTTATGAAAGTACGCTTAGCCCGTCGAAGAACATCCCTGCAACGATTCCGAGCTGAATGAAAATTAGCAAGAGTGATAGGAGAAGGAGAGTTTTTCCAATCACGATAAGCACTGTCTCTCTCGCGAAGGGCAAGAGAGCAGCCGTCATCGAACCATGGATTTTGAGGAGAAAAAGATTTAGTTGAAGATGGAATGAATCTGCCCATCCCGTCAAGGATTACGGCCCCTACCTTTTCAGCAGAGACAGAAGCGTCCCCCGAGACAAAGCAAGATTCACTCCAATGATAGTTAGCAAAGAAGCGGCGCATTGCCCCCCAATTAGCCCGGTTAAAGTGCCAGAAAGTACGTTTAGGGCATGGTGGAGCTGTTGGAGAGAAAGCATTATAACTAAGAGCTATAAGATTATGGTCAGAGTTACCAATAGGAGGGAAAATGGTGTGTTTATAACTAGAAGGAGTAGTGGTGAAGCATAAATCAAGTGTATTCAAGAATTGGTTAGGACGATCTGGAATGTGTGTGGGTTCACTAATCAATTGCTCCAGATCATTAAGAATACTGAATGATTGGGCCTCCCTCCCACCTGTATCAGTATGAGAGGAGCCCAACCATTCAGTGTGGTGTACGTTGAAATCCCCTAAATAGAGGACCTCAGCATTTGGATGAGAAGAAGTGACAGTCTCGTGAGAGTAGTAGTAAGGTATTGAAAAAAAACTGGAAAATCTGTTCCATTAGGGGAGCAGTAGCAGAAACACAAGATAATTGTAGTAGTAGGAAGACAGATTTTAAGCCATAAGACGTCGAAATTAGGAGATTCTAGATTTACGAGACGTGTCACAGGAGTGTTAATGTTAATATAGGCACAGACTCCACCATTTATACGGAAATAGACTGAAGAAAACAGGTTATATTATGATACAGGTTGAAGAAAACAGGCTTAGTATAACAACATTTACGAAATAGGCTGAAGAAAAAGGCTTTGCACTTTAAGTATTATAATACAGTTGAAGAAATCAGCCTTAAATAGTTAGAAAGTTATTATGCACTAATTATAATTATTTCCTTATAATTATATACATTAAGGCTATTATTATATAAAGTACCTAATTGGATTTTTGGGAGAAGATCTATGCCTAAGCATATAGTAGTGACCAATATCTTTTGGGTACCTCCATATGGTCAAATTCTGCTTTCCAATTCGCAACTTCATGTCATCATCCTCTCCTCCCCATCCCCAGTAAGAATTACTCCATCCATTTACCATCTTAAGGTGGCTCTCCTTCAACATCACGACCCCTCCAAAGTATTTTTGAAATACGTCGTTGTCGTGCCTGAAATATAGTTTATTGAAATTTAATTTTAATATTTCTATTTAATAAACAATGGCTGATTCCTTAATATTACACACACAATATATATATATATATATATATATATATATATATATATATATATATATATATATATATATATATATATATATATATATATATATATATATATATATATATATATATATATATATATATATATATATATATATATATATATATATATATATATATATATATATATATATATATATATATATATATATATATATATATATATATATATATATCTATATATATATATATATATATATATATTATGATCTATCTAGTTACATGTATGGATGATTGTCATAAAAGACAGTCATATGTCTTGGCATATCTGAACAGTAATACAGATTTCTTCCGTCATCTGGCAAGAAATCAACGTCATGGAAAACGTAACAATCGAATGGACCATCTTTCAACGTTTCAACGTATCCTACGTTAAATAACTTGGCTCTATTAAAAGGTAAGTAATCTGGAAAAGATATATATATATATATATATATATATATATATATATATATATATATATATATATATATATATATATATATATATATATATATATATATATATATATATATATATATATATATATTGCAACATCCGGTGACCCCAAAGATCAAAGGCCAACATAAATTCGTTAAAGTTGTTTGCAATCAATTTTAATTCTAGATCAAAGATCGACATGACCATTCATACGATGCTTGAAGGTGTGCACGTTAAAATGAAATAAAGAAAATAGAAATATGAATTATTCTAGACTTTGGCAAAAGAATATACGCAAAGATAAACATTAAAGATAAAGTCTGGATGAGACTGTGTAGAAGATGAGTCTCTCGAGATGAGGAGGTAAGTAGCAGGAGTGTTCAAAAGAGCAATATTTGTTGAAATAGTCATGATACGATATTAGGAGAATGAATCAACAGTTCTTTCGTCAGAAGGAGATTGGAGAGAATTAGTGACTGCAGAAAGGTTAATAAGCTGATAAAAGGTTCTAGACTCCACCTTTTAGGGAAAAGACGTATGAGAATAATCACCCAAAATTTGTGAGCCATACTCATTACAAGGTCTAATGATGCCCTTATACAGAGCAAGAAATTGAGGTAATGTTAAGAAGGTTCAGCAGCGCCTTCCAACACTCAACATCACAGGAGCTTATTTAGTGAGAGGTAATATAATCCTTCCAAGAGAGATTATGAGAAAAAGAAACACCAAAAGCATTAAGGATATGGTGTCTATCGAGACACAATGATAGAATGATCATCTCCATTGCTGGAAGGTTACGGCATGACCCCACTTTAGGATTCTAGGTATACACCACCTAGAAACGTTCTTCTCTTAGAATAAGGCAATGCCAGTGTGATGTGAATTTTTTTAAAACTAACTACATAAATAAATTAAAAAATTAAGCAGGGCTACAAAGTTGGAAGTTAATTTTCTGGTCTTATGATAAGTTTCAACTACAATTGCATATATGAAAAATATTTTATGGCAAGAAGTTTTTTCTCCTACAAATCCACTAAATAATGTTCTTCCTCTAGCTTCAACAAAAAACTTCTTTTCACCAACTCCAGCAAATACCAACCAAAACCCTTCAGATTGAACTGCTCATGTTTAACGATCCAGCTTCGAGGACTGGAGGTCTGAGACCTCTAATGTTCTTTTCTTGGATTGGTTTTTCCTTGACGTTTACGGAGCCACGAGACTCAGCAGCCCCATCCGTTAGTTCCTTTTTAAGTGCCAGGGGAGAAACATTAAATGTTAAGACAAGCATATATAGAAGACATTTATGCGATATCGAACGGCTAGTTGTATATATATATATATATATATATATATATATATATATATATATATATATATATATATATATATATATATATATATATATATATATATATATATATATTATAATCAGAAATTAGCTTGTAGCGCTTCAATTCCATCCCCTGCCTACATCTTCTATTTCCCCCCAGTTTCTCCACCCTTCTTTAGACCTATATAACAATAATCCTTTTTCATTTTATTTTGTAATTGGTTTATTTATTTTTATATTGAATGTTCATCTTCCCATTGTTATTTTTAACATTGTTATTTTTTAGAGCATATATATATATATATATATATATATATATATATATATAATATATATATATATATATATATATATATATATATATATATATATATATATATATATATATATATATATATATATATATATATATATATATTATATATATATATATATATATATATATATATATATATATATATATATATATATATATATATATATATATATATATTATATATATAT
>SEYY01000920.1:62500-66728 GCA_009176605.1 Armadillidium nasatum
ATATATATTATTAAAACATCTTTTATTCGTTTTTAATAATATATTTATTGTAAAAAATATTTATTATATATATATATATATATATATATATATATATATATAATATATATATATATATATATATATATATATATATATATATATATATCTAATATATATATATATATATATATATATATATATATATATATATATATATATATATAAGGTAAGGAGGCGAAAGAAAGACAGCTGAAAAATGGGGTAATAACATAGTGAAATTTTAGAGAAGGAGTAAGATGTTTGGAAGGAGGTGAATAAGGTTAGGAATAATAGGGAGGTATTGAGAGATGGAGTAAAAGGGTTAGATGGAGAAATAAGACAGATGGACAGTGAAGTTAGAGCTAGATGGGTAGAGTATTTTGGTAAGCTCTTGAATGTGAATGAGGTAAGGAGAGAAGTTGAGGTTCTGGAGAGAGAAAGGGGTAGATGGATACAAGAGGTTGTGGGATTTCGTAGAAGAAATAGGTAAAACTCTGAGGAAAGTGAAGAGGGTAAATCGACAGGTTTGGATGGGATAAGTGGGAGATGTTAGTGGAAGGGGGGTAAGTGTAGTAAATTGGTTAATGAGGTTATTTAATTTGTTGGGTAATGGGGAAGGTGCCTCAAGATTGGCAAGATGCATGTATAGTTCCTTTATTTAAGGGAAAGGGGGATAAATTTGAGTGTGGGAGCTATAGGGGTATAAGTTTGCTTAGTATAGTGGGTAAAGTGTATGGAAGAATATTATTGAATAAGATAGGGATAAATGAAATGATTGTGAAGAACAAGGAGGTTTAGAGAAGGAAGAGGGTGTATGGCATCAAGTTTTTACTCTAAGAATGATTGAAGGAAAAAAAGAGAGAAAAGGGAAGATGTGTATATGTGTTTTATGGACTTAGAGAAAGGTATGATAGGGTTGGATAGGAGTAAAATGTGGGAGGTTTTGAGGGAGTATTAAATTGAGGAAAAAGTAATTGAGGGCATCAATCACTTTATAGAATAGTATAGCGTGTGTGAAATAAATAGAATGGAAACGGCTTTTTTGAGGTGAATAATGGATTCAACAGGGTTGTGTTATGTCTCCGGGTTATTTAATTCATTTATAGATAAACTGGTAAGGATGATGGAAAGACGGAGGGTAAAGGGGAGAATGAGGTATCAACAGATATATGGAATGTGATGTTTATTATATGCGGATGATTTGTACTTTTGTCTGAGTCACAAGTGGTTTGAAAGTTTTGGTGGATGAGTTTGTAAATGTGTGCTGAGTTAGGCTTACGAGTACGCAGGAAAGAGTAAAGTGTAATGGATGAAAAATGGGGAGAGTGTAGATCAGGGTTCGTAGTTGGGGGAGATGAATTCGATAAATTTAGGTGGGGAGGGAAAGATTGGAATGGGTTTAATCTTTTAAATATCTGGGTGTGAATTTTGAGGGGGTGATGTTTGTGAGGGAAATGAAGTAAAGTATAGAATAAGAGAAAGGGAGAAAGTGATAGGGGGCTTGAGGGATATTTGTGGTAGAGGAAGGTTACCAAAGGAGTTGAAGGTGAAAATGTTTGATGGATGCTGTGTTCCGGTGTTATGTATGGGAGCAAGGTGTGGCAGTTAGATGCGAGAAAAAGGAAAAAGGTAAGAGGTTTTTGAAATGAAAGGTCTGAGAGCGGATTGTGGTGTAAGTAGAAGGGATAGAGTTAGGAACGTGAGAATAAAGGAGCAATGTTCTTGGGGAAGGGGTATAGATGAGAGAGCTAGCAGAACATGCTGAGGTGGTTTGGCATGTTTGTAGGATGGAATGATGAGAGATAGCTAAAAAGGTGTTATACTTCGGAAGTTGAAGGTGTAAGAACTAGGGAAGACCTAGGGGAGGTTGGGTAAGTGGGGTCAAGGAGTTATTAAAGGATAGGGGTTGGGATGGGAGGAGGGTTTGCGGTTGACGGAGGACAGGAATGAATGGAACAGATTGGTGAGGGGATGAAATGATGTTGAGTTGTGACTTGTGGTAGTCAACACCCGACGTTTGTGGGAAAAGTTGAGTATAAAAAAAAAAAATATATATATATATGTATATATATATATATATAATTATATATATATATATATATATATATAATATATATATATATTATATAATATATATTATATATAGTGTATGGTATTTCTTTGACCGCCAATCAAATATTTAGAAGGTCATATCTAAGAAAATACCATACTAAAAGGATGGCTTTTACGCGTACATAAACACAACACAAACAACAATAATATATATATATAATATATATATATATTAATATATATATAGTATATTATATTATTATATATATTATTATATATATATATACAGGGTTAACTAATTATGGAATAATATAGTTCCCTTGGTATGTTTATATATACACAAAGTAGAAACATTGGTGAATGATGGAGATTAATAGCGTTGTTTATCTGTGAAATGTTTATTTCATTTTGAAATTAAAAGAATTCTAAACCATTGGGAACTGATGAGTTACTTACCATCTGAAATCGAATAAATCTATAGTAATGCTGTCTAAAATGGTTGCTACTGAAGAGTAATTACTATCTGAGATCGAATAAATCTATGGTAACGTTGTCTAAACCAATAGTTACTACTGAAGAATAATTACCATCTGAAATCATATAAAGCAGTGGGAACGTTGTCTAAACCAATGGTTACTACTGAAGAGTAATTACTATCTGAAATAAAATAAATCAGCAGTGGTAACGTTGTCTAAACCAATGGTTACTACTGAAGAGTAATTACCATCTGAAATCATATAAAGCAGTGGTAACGTTGTCTAAACCAATGGTTACTACTGAAGAGTAATTACTATCTGAAATCAAATAAATCAATGGTAACGTTGTCTAAACCAATGGTTACTACTGAAATCAAATAAATCAATGGTAACGTTGTCTAAACCAATGGTTACTTCTGAAGAGTAATTACCATCTAAAATTTCCTAGGTCAAAGAATACTAAAAAAAAATACTATCAATTTACTGTCCGAGAGCAATATATGTTAATGGGTTAAACGTAGGACTGCTTGCATAATAAAAGAGTATCAATTGTTTCATTGAATATTTAGAGAATAAGCCTTTATTAAAAATAACTAATGTACAAATGATAATGGGAATGTTTAAATAATTATTAAAGCTGATGTGCTGAATATTCATTTATGTGCATTGTTTAATTAATAAATTACAAAATTAATTGATCATTAGAATTCTATAACATAAATTATATATAATATATATATTAATATATATATATATATATATATATATAATATATATATATTATATTATATATAATATATATGTGCAAATGTGTGTTGTGTGTGTGTGTGGGTGTGTTTGAGAAGCCAAAGAGTCTAAAAAAGCAAAAGTTTAAAGTAAATATTTAAACAAACTACGAAGATGAAATGAGAGAGAGAGAGAGAGAGAGAGAGAGAGAGAGAGAGAGAGAGAGAGAGAGAGAGAGAATTAATATATAATTTGATTCAAAATCTTTAAAAATATTTTGAATTTCTCAAATATCTTAAACACAAGAGGGAAGAAGCTTATTTAGATAACTTAGCATACCAATGCTCATATTAATTAAATTATCCTTATAGATGACTTCACGATCCGTTAGGAATACAGATGGTTAACCCTAGGTTGAATATTTCTCAACACATTAACAAGATCAAGACCGCAATATTCTTAAGAAAGTAAATTTTAATAATAATAATAAAAATAATAATTATAATGATAATAATTATAATAAAAATAATAATAATTATAGTCATAATATTAATAATAATGAAATATTTTTTTTATATTTTATATTTTATTATTTATTATTATTATTATTTATTATATTTTATATTATATTATATTATTATTTTATTTAAAAGCACTCCACTTTCATTATTTTGCAACTGTGCCAAAATAAAGGAGAGAGATTTCTGTCTTTAGATCAGAGGAGGGCACAGGGCAGCCATTTCAATGATCCTTCCCACGTTGTGCGTTGAATATTTCGTAATAAGTCATTTCAAAAGAACAGGTAATACTGGAAAACAAATTTCTCTCTCTCTCACTCGCCGTCTCTCGGCCTTTCCGACTCTCCGGCTCTCCGTCTTTCTGTTTCTCTCTCTCTCTTTCTGTCTCTCTGCCTGTCTGTCTGTCTGTATGTCTGTCTGTCTGTCTGTCTGTCT
>SEYY01000920.1:74328-79328 GCA_009176605.1 Armadillidium nasatum
TTATTCCATAAAAAATTAGAAATAAACTTAAATTTTTATTGGCATAGTTTCAGAAAATATTCATTTAGTTATACTATTATTCATTCATAAATATTATTTTTATTCATTTTCAAATTTATTATGAATTCGACGTTTTAGACTAATTCCTTAATTATTATATTCCATTATTAACTGAAAACAGAATAACACTTTATTTGTATAGTTTTTGAAATTACACTTATCTGTTTGAATATTTTCTGAGACTATGGCAATAAAAATTTCAGTTTATTTCCGATTTATTATGGAGTAAGAAATGTCTGGTTGAATATTTTCTGAAACAATGGCATTAAAAATTTCAGTTTCTTTCCGATTTATTAGGAAATAATATATGTATGGTTGAATATTTTCTGAAACTATGGCTATAAAAATTTCAGTTTACTTCCAATTTATTATGAAATAGTTCTGGTTGAAAATATTTTCTGAAACTATGGCAATAAAGATTTCAGTTTTTTTTCAAATTATTATTGAATAAAGTATGTATGGTTGAATATTTTCTGAAACTATACCAATAAAAATTTAATCAAATATCAAAAAATTTGAATTGCATATCGATGTTTCGATATATCGATATTTTCGAATATCGATATTTTCGAATATCGATATTTTCCAAATATCGAAGGTCAGAAAGCTTCTTAACCTTTACCATATATATATATATATATATATATATATATATATATATATATATATATATATATATATATATATATATATATATATATATATATATATATATATAATATATATATATATATATATATATATATATAATATATATATATATATATATATATATAATATATATATATATATATATATATATATATATATATATATTATATATATATATATATATATATATATATATATATATATATATATATATATATATATATATATATATATATATATATATATATATATATATATATATATATATATATATATATATATATATAATATATATATATATATATATATATATATTATATTATATATATATATATAATATATATATATATATATATATATATATATATATATATATATATATATATATATATATATATATATATATATATATATATATATATATATATATATATATATATATATTATATATATTAATATATATATATATATATATATATATATATATATATATATATATATATATATATATATATATATATATATATATATATATATATATATATATATATATATATATTTCACAAATATAAATCTTAAAAGAATTTTATCGAAGATACAAATATGAAAATATCAATTCTATGCATGGTAAGCATAACAATAATAATAATGCTAATTATAAAATAATCGTAATAATAATAATAATAATAATAATAATAATAATAAAATAATAATAATAATAATAATGATAAATCGTAATAATTATAATAATAATAATAATAGTAGTAATAATAACAATAAAATTTATGAAATAAAATTTATGAATAACTCAGACAAATAATATATATATATATATATATATATATATATATATATATATATATATATATATATATATATATATATATATATATATATATATATATATATATATATATATATATATATATATATATATATATATATATATATATATATATATATATATATATATATATATATATATATATATATATATATATATATATATATATATATATATATATATATATATATATATATATATATATATATATATATATATATATATATATATATATATATATATATATATATATATATATATATATATATATATATGTGTGTGTGTGTGTGTGTGTGTGTGTATGTGTGTAAATATCAAAGTTTTTTAGAAATGAAACCAAATAAACAAAGAACACGAGAAAAAAAATTTAGGAACAAATTTGTAGCACAACCTCTTACTCTCACTGCCTGCAGTATACTGAAGCATTGTCTACATATTGAAATAATATTACTGAGCATGTGAGCTTTGAACCTGTAATAAAGACGAATCTAAGCATTTTTTTATATTAAAAATAATCACACGAACGAACATATAAATATTTTAGGCTATTGAGGACATAAGCTTCTTTTTTTTTTTTTTTTATCTGAAACTTGTATTTTTATTTATTTTTTTAATTTTTTTTTTTTTTTTTTTTTTTTTTTTTTTTTTTTATTATATTATATATATATATATATAATATATATATATATATATATATATATATATATATATATATATATATATATATATATATATATATATATATATATATAATATATAATATATATATATATATTTATATATATATATATATATATATATATATATATATATATATATATATATATATATATATATATATATATATATATATATATATATATATATATATATATATATATATATATATATATATATATATATATATAATAATATATAAATTTTTTTTTTTTTTCAAAAAGTAAAAAGGATTAAATAAAATTAAATAAATAAAATACATAGTAATTCTTTGATTAACCATGGTGAATACATGTTAAATTTATTGCGAGTAGGATATCTTTAATATATAAAATCTTTTACATATAAATTTATTTATTATATATTATATTTTGTTTCTTTTTATTACGTTTCCTATTTTTACTTACAAAAACAATAATAAAAACCTAAACAGAATTTTGATTTTAATAATTTTTTATTTTTATTTTTTTATTTATTTTTTTGTTATTTTTCCAATTCAGTTTTTATTTACAAATCGTATTTATTTTTTTTTTTCAGAAATTTTTTTTGCTTTTTTTTTTTTTTTTTTTTTTTTTTTTTTTTTTTTTTTATTTTTTTTTACAATTTTCTTACCTTTTCTTAGTGTGTATTTCAGTGAATGCGTCTGTCTTTTTTTTTTTTTTTTTGAATTATTAAAAAATAATTTAATAATAAAAAAAAAAAAAAAAACTAAGAAAATGTTTACTTACAACCAATGAAGCTGAAGTTCTCTTTTCAGAATTTTTAATGTAACATAATAATAATATCAATTATAATAATATAATAATTATAATAATAATAATAAACATTATTTTTATTTCTAATGCTATAATTAAATTATCATTATTATTATTTTCATTTTGCTATTATTATTTTTGTTATTTTAATTATTATAATAATTACTATTAAAGATATTATTGTTATACTTAGTGATATTATTATTATTATTTTTATTATTTTAATTATTATCATAATTACTATTAATATATTGTTATTATTATTATTATTATTATTATTATTATTATTATTATTATTATTATTATTATTATTATTATTATTATTATTATTATTATTTATGAAACGATATATCAAAAGAATCATGAACTTTAATTTATAGTTTCTTGATTTAATGCCTCATAAAAGGAATAAATCATTTTCACTTTTTGACCTCGTGAAGAGCTGGTTTTAAAATCATTAATCTTTTTATTTTAAAAATTAAAATGTTTTTATTTTGTATTAACTGCTTCTTAATTTTTTTTTTTTTTTAAGTGCTTTTCTTTCCGTATAAAATTAAAATAAAATTGAAAATGAAAACTGTCTAGAAAGATCTAAAATAAAAACTGGATAAAAATAATTTGAAATAAAAATTTAAAATGAAAAATTAAAATAAAAACAAAGTAACTCAAAATAGAAGTAAAATTAAAAACTAAAAACTCAAATATTAAAAGAAAATGAAAACAAAATGAAACTTCAAAATAACGAAAAAAAAAGAAACAAAATTAACAGAATTTTAAAATGAAAACTCAGAAAAAAACAAAAAAAAAACAGAAACATAAAAGCTCAAAAATAAAAATCTGAAACGAAAAAATAAAAATAAATTCATTAATGAATGAAAATTTAAAATAAAAAATCAAAATTAAATCTAAAAATTAAAACTCAAACAGAAAAAAAAAATTAGAAACAAATTAAAATAATTATTCTTAAGTAAGAGCTTAAATTTAAAAATAAAATTAAATAAAAATAAAAATAAACCAAGAACCTCAGAATGAAAATTCAAAATCTTTGAATAGTTGTTTCATAAAAAGCAAATTTAATAAAAATAAATGATATACATAGAAGTAAAAGAAGACTTTCCTCTCCCGGAGTCGAACCACTACGTGTTGTTGACAGAGCAACAAAAGTTCGACCTTTTACCATTGAACTATCCTTGAACCCAAACGAGTTTGATTTAAGAACAACTTTTCTGCATAAAAAGCATATTTAAGCAAGCATAGAAGTCATAAACATAGAAGTCAAAAAAGATTTTCCTCCCCCGGAGTCGAACCACTACATGTTGTGACAGAGAACAACAAAAGTTCAACCCTTTTACCATTGAACTATCCTTGAACCCAAACGAGTTTGATTCAAGAAGCAACTTCAAGCGAACGATCTCCCATCATGGTATCATCACCAAGTTTTATCCTTGTCCTTCCGTCGTTCTCAAGATTTTAAGGTATTTTAATTGCCATAACCGCAATAAATAAGTTGGAAAATATAGAACACTTACGGGAAGACAAAGGAGACTTTCCTTCTCTGGGATCGAACCACTACATGTTGCGACAGAGAACAACAATAAAATAAAATAAAATAACAAGGGAAGGACAGGGTAAAAGCCTAGTGATAATGTTCTCTTGAAATTATTCTTAATTCGAACTTTTTTGGGTTTAAGGATAGCTCAACGGTAAAGCTTCGAGCTTTTATTGTTCTCAGTCGAAACATGCTGTGGTTCGACCCCTGAATAGGAAATTCTTCTCTGTCTTTCCAATAAGTGTTCTACATTTTCCAACTATATATATATTATATATATATATATATATATATATATATATATATATATATATATATATATATATATATATATATATATATATATATATATATATATATATATATATATATATATATATATATATATATATATTATATATATATATATTTATTATCTATATAT
>SEYY01000920.1:99328-106828 GCA_009176605.1 Armadillidium nasatum
TTTGACAGAACATTTTTGTTTATTTTTAATGATTTGTTAATTGAGATTTAGATTTGTAGATATTTATAAATATTACATTGGAATATTAAATGATTTAAAAAATCTAGTGTTTCCAAATCCCCTCCCCTGTTTCCAAACTTTATGTATTCTTAAATTAAATAAACATTTTTCCTTGAGGACCCCCCCCCCACTTCAAAGGTTCTGTAGTGCTTAGGGGTCCATATAAACTCCTGGGGCCCATGTGAACCCTGGTTAGAAAACGCTTCAAATTCAAAATACTCTTATTCTTTTTTTATACTTTTCAACGTTATCTACTATTTAATTTTTATATTTCTTTTATATAGACTTTAGTGCGAATGGGAAAAACAGTAAATATTAAAATGATAAATATTATAATAAATATTATGATAATAGAAAATGATAAAATACATTTTAACAAATTTAATGCATGCCACTATTTTGTTAAATGAAAAGCTATATTTTAACGCAATGACTTTGATTAGGTGAATAAATAGGGACTTTATAGCAATTCTTCTCTCTAAAATTAACTGGAAAGTGAAAAAACTAAGTTACGCGAACGAACTCAGAAATTTCTGATAAGGTGAACAAATTTGGACAAACCAAATTTTTTTTTTATATCTGAAATGAAATTTTAAAAAAAAGGAAAAAAATTTGCTTTGATATTAAAATATAATAATATAATTTGAAATTTATGCTTGAGAAGCAAGAGGTATGAGGTATGATGCGAGTGCCGTGTGGTGTGTGTAATGTATGAGATGTATGTGTTGTTACATATAAGAATTGAAGTTAAAAACTGGTAATAAGTGTTATTTGCGACCGTCCTCGATGTTAGCTAATTTTTAAAAAGAATTTAGACAGATTAAAACAGGAAACTTTTCGATTTTAGTTCTGTCTCGGGACAAAATGGCAAATTTTAAGGCAATTAAACTACAAAATATATATAAATACATAAAATTTTGTTTCTTTTGAGAAGAAATAGTTAATTCTAATTTTCAGTATCCTATATATTATGATCCTTTAACAGAGTTTTTCTTTAAAATTCTTTAATTTCATGGAATATCTCTCATTATATTCTTTAAATAAAGTCTCAAATTTGACATCGTTCATTACAGAATCTTTCGCTCTTTTAAATTATTTTAAATTTCAACAAATAATCTGTTTAAAAAAAAAAAAAAAAAAAAAAAAAAAAAAAAAAAAATTTTTTTTTTTTTTTTTATTGCATGAAAGAATTTGAATTAATTGAGAAAGAAAAACAAAAAAGTTTTGTTTCTATATATTTGAAACTAAGATCAATTTAAATAATTTACACCATAGAAATATTTTTCAAAAGCTGAGAAATGAACAACCGAACAACCTGACAACTGAATAAAAGGTCAACCTTTTTAGTTTCTTTGGTTGCTACTGTAGTTCGAAAAATTCGGTAAAGTCGTAATTTTGTTGTATTGTAACTGATTATAAAATTATGTTCTTTTTATGCTTGTTCAGCCTCTCTCCAATACTGAAAAAACTATATATATAATATATATATTATATATATAGAATATATATATATATATATATATATATATATATTATATATATATATATATATTATTTAAAAACAAATTATTTCAAAAATATTGAGCGAACCTTGAAAAAGAACCAAGCTTAAATGCTTTAACGATTAAATTTAAAAATAAATTAGCTTTTAAAATATTGCTCGAAATTCGTTTCTTTTTTTTTTTTTTTTTTTTTTTTTACTTTAGTTTTTCATTTGTCTTTTATTTTTTATTTCATGTTTTTTTTCTTTTTTTCTATTGTTTGTCTTTTCTATCTCATTCTCTTTCAATATCATTAATATTAATATATATATATATTATATATATATATATATATATATATATATTATATATATATATATATATATATATATATATATATATATATATATATATATATATATATATATATATATATATATATAATATATATTATATATATATATATATATATATATATATATATATATATATATATATATATATATATATATATATATTATATATATATATATATAATATATATATAATATAAATATATTTCATAATTTTATATTTTTATTGTTCATGTTAAGTAAATATAATTATAAAAATTATTTTTTTATTGCTATTTTTATATCTTTCCGTCGTCTTCATCCCAGTTTCACACAAATGCCGCGCTATATATATATATATATATATATATATATATATATATATATATATATATAATATATATATATATATATATATATATATATATATATATATATATATATATATATATATATATATATATATAAGGGGAGGTATACATAAAAAAGAAAAGAGTAAGAAATCCCACACAGGCTCGAACCCAACGCACATCTCTCAGGTGGGCACAGATGGAAGCCTTGAAGAAAGGAAGATTAAATATAGGAGGAAAAATAGATGATATAGTGGAGTTCCACAGATCAGAGGTGGCTGGAAGAAGGAGACGCTACAACGAACAAGCCTGCAGTTTTCAGAATTCAAACAAAATTCGTGCGAAAGAAGAGCACCCTTTGAGATACAGGGGCGACGCAATGGTGGTGGAATGCGATAGGCTAATTCCCTCAAGTACTTTCTATTGTAGTATCTACATAAGAGATAGTGTGCCAAAGTTACTTCTCAGAGATATAAAGTCAAGAGAAGTTTGTAAGAATGGGGACAGTTTATTAATTTTTTTAGCCTTACACTCAACCCTATCCAAAAGAGTGGAGGAACCAGAACCCCTCCCCCCACCAGATCTGAAAACAGTACTCCATACAAGGGAGAATAAGATTGTTATATAATTGGAGTAACTACTCAGAAAAAAAATTCTCAATGCCTGAATAGTATTCCTATCTTCTCCGAGGCCACCTTAGCAACCATTTTGATATGTGGTTTCCAAGATAATTTATTGTTTATGTTTAGACCAAGAATGTCAATGTTATTTACAGATGAGACTAGAGAGCCATCGTAGAAGATAGTAAAGCTAGAAGGTATTTTTGAGAAGGAGGTGTGATGAAGTTGAGTTATTAATGAGCTGGATTTCACAAAGTTTCGGTGACCATACCTTCGAGAATAGAATCGGAAAGTTGAAGACAAGAAGCAAATATAAAAGCAAAAAAGAGATGAGCAGATTTGAAATGAGTAGATGAATGGAGAGTTGAGTCATCGGCATAATAGTAAACAGAGTTGAGAAGGTCGTTAATGCAAAGTAAGAATAAAGTTGGAGGTAGAACAAAACCCTGAGGAACATCACAATTGACAAGAAAGGAGAAAGTGGTCACACTATCGAAAAGTGCCGAAATACAACGATCTGAGAGATAACTAGAGATGAGTAAGCAAAGAGCAGAAAACCCAAAAGAAGGGAGCTTAAAGGGAGCTGTTCCCCTCCTTGAAAAGGGCTCTGCCCGTGAGTGGTGGCGTTCTGTAAAAAAAAATAAAATAAAAAAAAAAATAGAGCAGTGACGCAAACCATACCGGGTTAAAAGCTCTTTCATATGTCAAGAGCCACAACACAAGAAGACTTTTCAAGTTCCTAAAAACAGAAGATATAGAAAAGTATGCCACCGATATTGAAAAGTATGTCAAAGTATGTTGACCTTGAGTCATACTGATGATCAGAGAGAACGTAATGAGACTCCAGATAATCTGGGAAATGTGAGATGAATTAAAGTGAGGATACAATTTAAAAAAATGTGTTTTTAGTTATATATATATATATATATATATATATATATATATATATATAATATTATATATATATATATATATATATATATATATATATATATATATATAATATATATATATATATATATATATATATATATATATATATATATATATATAATATATATATATATATATATATATATATATATATATATATATATTACCTCAGATCTACGTTTATACTCGTATAGAGGGAATGTTTGATTTTTGAAACCAATTTGTACTTTAAGTTATTTAATCCATTAATTTTCTCCATTTCTTTACTTTTCTCCAAAAGATGGTATCTGAAAAGGAAAATAATTTTTTTTTTTTTTTTTTTTTTTTTTTTTTTTTTTTTTACATCTCACCGGCATTGCCCTACTCGAGAAGAGAAACTTTTCTAGGTAGAATATACCTAAGATCCCCAAGTGGGATCGAACCGGCGCCCTCAAGCATATGAGTCAATCACTCTACCGTTTAAGCCATTTGAAAATGAAGTGGTAAGTACTTTACAAAACTAAGGAGTTCACAGACCTAATTACACACACACACACACACACAATAAACAAACGTACACTCATACAATCAAATAAGCAGTGTTACTTATACTATGAAATAATAGGCAGTTAAAATTTAACATTTTTTATTTATAGTTATTTATTTTCAAACATTTATATATATATATATATATATATATATAATATATATATATATATATATATATATATATATATATATATATATATATATATATATATATATATATATATATATATATATATATATATATAGTCAATAATTGGCACCAATTCTACGATAAAAATGATTGATTATATTGAGAAATAGAATAATAACCTCTTCTGGCAAAATGGCAGGTTTTATTTATTATAATTCACAAAATTCTTACAATTTATAATAATAAATAAATCAGAGTATTATTTAATGCCCGGTGCCGTTATTGTGACTGACTGAACCCTTTCCAGATTAATCCTTCTGACCGTATTGTAATCCTTTAATTGTTACGTCGTAATCCCTTACATTATATTGAATCCTCTTTGTGTATCATGTAAAATTATTCTACTTTATCCGATCAATTGTTTGTTTATTATAAATTTTCAGTCATTTTTTAAATTAATTTTCAAGTCTTCATAACGTCTCACCAATAAAAGATAAGTTAAGAACTCCGAAATATCTTCTAACCAATCAGGGCTCGTTTTTCAAAGCCGAGTTTGCCAAGAAGTAAAAAATTTCCAAACACTGCAAAAATTGTCCTAACGAATCGTTGGGACATATGGCCAACAAATTTTTTTTAGTTATTTTCTTATTAGAAAATAAGTCGGTGAAGCGACTTTCTTATGCTTAGCATATCTCTTCTCTATTGAAAATTTTTCAGTGATATTTTTGACACTTGTCCCAACGATTCGTTAGGACAATTTTTGCAGTGTACCTTTGTTCTATGGTAATTATATTTATAATGTAGAGCGGTGCTATTGTAAGGATTATTCAATTTATAATTAATGGCGTAAATTTTATATTTCATTTAAGTAACATTTAATTAAATTTTATATTTTTTTTAATAAAAATCTCAAATGAGTAACAATCCTAAGGGTTAATTGAAATTCATTATAACCAAACAAACCATGTCATTTTTCACATTTTTTTAAATAGAGGAGTGAATGTTATTCGTATTTAACACATTTGATAGGAACTTGAAAAATTCGTAGCATTTAATGTCCAAGTATGTATTTACATAGATTTAAATTATCAATAGTTACATTAAATCGTTTCCATGCTCAGACATTCTTAAGAGAAGGTCTGACATTTTTTTTATGTTTCCTCAGGTGGGCAAAGACCAGAGGCCGACTGATTTCCACCAGAGTTGGGGCAATACCTGGGTTTGGTCGTTAAACTTCGACATGTCCCGATACTCGGCTCTAGAAAAAGTGAAAATCAAAGGAAGTTGGGAAAACATATAAAGTGAGTGTGTTCCAGACTTTAACAGTAGAGTACATGTAAGATTGAGCATAGCGGTTAAGTATAGGGTCTGAGAGTTGGACAGAGAAAGGATGAGACTATGTAAATGGAGGAGGTATACGATGGGAAAATTCAGAAGAGAAGTGTCTGTTGCAATATCGATGGTATAGAGGAGTGATTCTGATGGCACCCCAGATTCCCAATCTTTTAGAAGCTTGTTTAGAAAGAGAAATAATGTAATCTTTCCAAGAAAGATCACGAGAGAAAGAAACACCGAGAATATTAATAATAGATGAAGGTTTAAATCGAGTGTTCTTGAAGATGTTATCATAGTTGTGTGAAATGTTGTGTCGAGTAGAGAGATGGAGGAACTGAGTTTTTGAGGCATTGAAAACGACCATGCTTTTTCTGCTCCAATATATATATATAATATATATATATATATATATATATATATATATATATATATATATTATATATATATATATATATATATATATATATATTATCCAATCCTCTTTCATTCTACTCTCGTATCTTCAAACGTATATTGATCTTAGTATAACATACTTACCTTCTTGCATTTTTTGGAGCTTGCTTGTGACGCAACATAGTATAATGCCCTACACTCTTGGAATATCTTACAATTGAGAGGTTGTGTCTTAGGATTCTGCGTCTAATATCGTCATCTTCTCCTCCCCAACCCCAAAACGAATTGCTCCACCCATTTATCCTTTCCAAATGTTCTTCTTTTAGCATTACCACCCCTCCAAAATATCTTTCTAAACCTTCGTCATTTCTGTGATATATATATATATATATATATATATATATATATATATATATATATATATATATATATATATATATATATATATATATATATATATATATATATATATATATATATATATGTTTAAAGAGATAGACAGAACAACAGATAGAGAGACAGAGACAGAGATTGTGATAGTTACACTGAAAGACAGAAAAACTGACAAAAAAGAGAACCAACAAATGGACAAATAAAGCAGACAAAAAAATAGACAGACATGCACACAGACAAGCACGTACACAAGTAAAAAGACAGGCAAACAAGCAGACGAGCAGACAGGAAAACAGACATACAAACAAGCAAACAGAAGAACAAATGGACAAACTAACAAACAAAAACGGATATATAGACGAGCAGACAGGAAAACAGACAAACAAATATACAGAAAAACAGCCAAACAAACAGACAGGAAAACAGGCATAGACACAAACAAACAAAAAATGACCCAACAAAACAGACAGACAGGAAAACATACACAGACACACAAACAAACAGATAAACAAATGTTCAAACAAGCATACAGAAACAGACAGACAAACAGAAAGACATGGAACTATCTCTCTCAGACTAGACAGAGAAAAACACATGCTGACAGAAAAATTAGTGTTTCCGAGTCACTTACTCATAAGGATGATTGCTGTAATAGACGGTCATATGTCTGGGCATATCCGAACAGTGATAAAGATTTAGGTTATTATCCGGCAGGAAATCCACATCATGAAAGATGTAACAATCGAATTTGTAGTCCTTTCTGGACTCCACAAAGCCAACATTGAATAACTTTGCTCTATTAAAAGGTCTGATGTCTAAAAATATATAATATAATATAATATAATATAATATAATATAATATAATAAATAAAATAGATCTATATAATATAACTTTGCTCTGTTAAAAGGTCTGATGTCTAAAAAAATATATCTAATATAATATAA
>SEYY01000920.1:126828-129328 GCA_009176605.1 Armadillidium nasatum
GAACACATTTTTTATTAAGGGAAAAATTCTCTTTTATATATATATATATATATATATATATATATATATATATATATATATATATATATATATATATATATATATATATATATATATATATATATATATATATATATATATATATATATATATATATATATATATATATATATGTGGTTTAGTGAAGAGACCAGAGTTCCTGATCTCTTCGACAATGAAGTGTAAAAATGCCAAAAGAAAGATTGCTCTATGTGGAAGTCTTCTCAAAAAATAGCAGGGATATATATATATATATATATATATATATATATATATATATATATATATATATATATATATATATATATATATATATATATATATATATATATATATATATATATATATATATATATATATATATATATATATATATATCCTGTAACAATTTATTAGAAGACAAAATTAAAGAGGGAATAGGAGTCAAAGAAAATCACAAAAGAGAGATTATTCAACAGAATTCAAAATAACATAAGCAGAATAACATGATCTAGTGAAAGAGTAAGAACTAGAGAGAATACAACAACTGAAATTTTTTTTTAAGGAAACAAACGAAGCATGTAGTAGTTTGAAACGATTTGTGAAAAAAAGGTAAAAGAAGACGTGGAAAATGAAGTCTTGGATTCAAGAACTAAGTCTTTTTATCCCTCTTGTTGTGGTGGGAAAGGCGAGTGCCCGCCTACGATCCACCAAAAGTATATTAAAATGAGAAAACAATCTTTTTTTCCACGGTATCTGACTGATTAAACTTATCGAAATGAAAGAATAATAAGAAAATTCGAAACGGTTAAAAAAAAAATGTGTAATCTGAATAAAGAAGGGTTGAGGAAGCAGCAGGGAATGTAAATGAATTTATTAAAAAAAAATAAGTGAGTTATTTTAATAGATTTAAGAAAGGGTTTATTTATGTTTCAGTGGATTTTTCATATCTTTAAAGAATAGTGAGGACGATGGAGATTACTTTAATAAGATTATAAATTTAAAATAACTTTTATATAAGCCACGTTTTGTAAATAAAAGAACGTGCTACAAATATATATATATATACATAAATATAAATAATAATATAAAATATATATATATATATATATATATATATATATATATATAATATATATATATATATATATATATATATATATATATATATATATATAATATATATATATATATATATATATATATATATATATAATTTAAATCCCTTAAACAGAGACTAAAACTTTTCCCTTATTTCGCTACAGCTTAAAAGGAGATGTAAAATGTTAAACCAGAGGAAATACCAACTTGGAAAAAAAGAAAGAAGAAATCTGAAGCTGCTGAACCAGTGGTAAGATAAACTGAAAGCAATCAGAGAGAGAGAGAGAGAGAGAGAGAGAGAGAGAGAGAGAGAGAGAGAGAGAGAGAGAGAGAGAGAGAGAGAGAGAGAGAGAGAGAGAGAGAATTTTAAAAAGTTTGAAGGTGATTAAGAAATAAATACGTATAGTTTTGGATAAAACATGAAACATGAAAATAAGACAAGAAAATTACTGAAGCAATTAAAAAATATCAGAGAGCAGTAGTTGATTTTTATGAAAGAAATTTCATCAGAAGAACATGCAACAAAAAGCATATTAAAGAGAATTAAGCTCGAAGTAAGCAATCAAAATGTTATGAGGAAGAAGAAGAAGAAGAAGAAGAAGGAGAAGAAGAAGAAGAAGAAGAAAATACGAAGGAAAAAAATTATCAATTGAAACGTACTTTCGGTCAAACATAAAAGAAGTAGATACATAAGTATGCAAATATACACACATGTACAAATACGCACGTACATACATACATACATACATACATACATACATACATACATACATACATACATACATACATACATACATGCAACCTTTTCTTTTTTCATTTTTGGACAAGGAAATTCCTATGTCAATAGTTTTATACATTTAATTTGAATTTTATTTATATTGGTTTGATGAGCATATTTATCTTGCATGGTATACGTGGGAGAGAATATACTCTATATATATATATATATATATATATATATATTATATATATATATATATATATATATATATATATATATAATATATATAAGAAATAGCCTCCTCCCCCTCGTCAGTACTATATTTCCTCTCGTGGGTCCTTTTCCTGTAAAGTCCTTGTGTTTTCTGTTTGTCTTCAGCAAATACTGCTGCAGGTCAAGCATATCACTTATCCCGGGTATTTACACCATTAGTAGCAAATTACGTCTCACTGGTATACCCATTTAATTCTAAGTGAATTGAAATAAAGGAAAAATTCATGTTCCACAAATCTAACATGTTTCATGTTCGGTTCCATCCCTCTCAAAGGAAATGTCAGCTATGAGTCACGGTTCGCTCTCATATATATATATATATATAGATAAAATATATATATATATATATATATATATATATATAAATATATATATATATATATATAT
>SEYY01000920.1:134328-136828 GCA_009176605.1 Armadillidium nasatum
TTAATTATAATAATATAAATATTTAATTATTATATTATATTATTTTATTATTATTATTATTTTTTATTTATTATATATTAAATATATTATTATTATTATTTATTATTATTATTTATTGATTATTTATTATATATATTTTATTATTTATTATATTATTATTATTATTATTATTATTTATTATTATTATTATTATTTATTATATTATTGATTATTATTATTATTATTATTATTTTATTAATACTTATTTTAATAATTTATTGATTATTTTATATAATTAAATATTATTTTAAAATTATAGACTATTATTATAATTATTTTAATTATTTAGTATTATTATTATTATTTTTTATTATAGTATTTATTTTAAATATAGATGATAATTATATTATTTATAATTAATTTTTTCAATTGATTAAATTAAAAATAAAATTGATTTAATTGGGGGAATGGGGGATTGGGAGGAAAGAATAATGGGGAGGAAATGGTGGGGTTATCAGTATCACAACAAATTGACAAAAAAGTTAATATTACTTATAATAAAGTAGCTCCACTAAATTTATTTCACTCATACTATTTCCAAATTTTGTTGGGACATATTTTGTTGCGACATTTTTTGTTGCGACATTTTTGCAGTGTATGGACAAAGTTTGGTATAGATAAGTTTTCACAGTCAGAACCGAATTTCCTACTAGAACCTGAGTCTGAATCATAGTCGGAACAGAAGTTCCTACTGGAACTTGAGTCTGAATCATAGTCGGAACAGAAATTCCCATTGGAACTTGAGTCTGAATCATAGTCGGAATAGAAGTTCCTTCTAGAACTTGAGTCTGAATCATAGTCGGAACAGAAGTTCCCACTGGAACTTGAGTCTGAATCAGTTAACAGAAATTGGACCAAAGGTTCGATTCATTCATATCAATCCAAAGTCGCTTCCAGCTCCAAAGATTTGAATGCAGATTCATTTCCGGAACAATTTGAATAACTTTGTTATTATTATTATCATCATTATTATTATTATTATTATTATTTTTATTATTATTATTATTATTATTATTATTATTATTATTATTATTATTATTATTATTATTATTATTATTATTATTATTATTATTATTATTATTATTATTATTATTATTATTATTATATTATTATTTTTATTATTATTATTATTATTATTATTATTATTATTATTATTATTATTATTATTATTATTATTATTATTATTATTATTATTTATTATTAATTATTATTATTATAATTCATTAATATTATTATTAAATTATTATTATTATTATTATTATTTATACTATTATTATTATTATTATTATTATTATTATTATTTATTATTATTATTATTATATTATTATTATTATTATTATTATTATTATTATTATTATTATTATTATTATTATTATTATTATTATTATTATTATATATTATTATTATTATAATTATTATTATTATTATTATTATTATTATTATTATTATTATTATTATTATTATTATTATTATTAATTATTATTTTATTTATTATTATTATTATTATATTATTATTATTATTATTATTATTATTATATTATTATTATTATTATTATTATTTTATTATTATTATTATTATTATTATTATTATTATTATTATTATTATTATTATTATTATTATTATTATTATTATTATTATTATTATTACAAAAATTGAAGATTTGTTCCAATTTTTCGTTTTGTTATAAGCAGCTTAACATTAAAATTCATGACAGGCTGGCGTGTAACACCCTTTTTCCCACACCCTTTTCCCCTGTGTAACACCCTTTCTTTTGAAACTATAACAAACTGTTCAAGCGTTACATGGTGTTACTCATGTGTGACATGTTCATTTTAACATTTATTCATAGTTTTCATATATCTAGTTCCAAATTTTCACTGGCTTCATAAGGATTAATTTTTCAGAACCTTAACTATATATATATATATATATATATATATATATATATATATATATATATATATATATATATATATATATATATATATATATATATATATATATATATATATATATATATATATATATATATATATATATATATATATATATATATATATATATATATATATATATATATATATATATATATATATATATATATATATATATATATATATATATATATATATATATATATATATATATATATATATATATATATATATATATATATATATATATATATATATATATATATATATATATATATATATATATATATATATATATATATATATATATATATATATACAGTTAACCAGATGAATTTAAGCATAAAATCAAGCATTTCTTTGCATGCTAAGACATTTTATATGCTTGTCACTCTAACTTTAATTTTCTTATTTATTTTTGTGTTTAAAACCGTGATAGATGTAGTGTTTATGCCATCAAATATAATGAATTTGAAAGGATTTTGTAAGGTTAATTGCCCTTCTAAAATATGTCCAGCGAGACCTC
>SEYY01000920.1:146828-149328 GCA_009176605.1 Armadillidium nasatum
GTAAAAAGAAAAGAATAGCACAAATAAGAACAATAAAGATTAGTAGACATTAAGCAATAAATATTAACAAAAAAGATGTACAAGATAATAAAATACAAAATGATTAGAAAGTTAATATAAATTATGAGAAAAATCTAATTGACCATATGAAAATCAGTTTTATATTTTCAGGAAAAACAAAAATTAAAACACAAAGCAGATCAAACGCGAACAATGAGAACTAGTAAAATACAGTAGACACAAATTACAAGGATATAACAAATAAATAGATAATATCACACATATATAAAGGCATAAGAGAGCTGATAAGGTAATAAATAATAATAGATAACTCAACGTAATACAAGTATAATAATAATAAATATAATAAAAATAATCCATAACTTTATTAATAATTTATAAATATTTATAAAAATATAAATATAAAAAAAAAAAAAAAAAAAAAAATAATAAAAATAAAATAATACTCATGAAATAGTAAATAAAATCACAACTAATAAATCAATAGAATTGAACTACATCCAATACATTAAATACTAAAAAACAATAATAATAGAAAACATACATAATAAATATAGATAATCAGTAATAAAATAAATATAAGAAATAATAATAACCTCAATAATCACAAATAATAAATAAATAAATAAATAAAATTTTTTTTTTTTTTTTTTTAATAAATATAATAAATAATAATAATAATAATAATAATAATAATAAAAATAATCATAATAATAAATAATAATATAATAATAAAATAATAATAATAATAATAATAATAATAATAAAAATAATAATAACAATAATAATAATAATAATAATAATAATAATAATAATAATAATAATAATAATAATAATAATAATAATAATAATAATAATAATAATAATAATTAAAATAGCAAAAAGATTCAATAGAGTGAAAAAAAATGCTGTAGTCTAGGTTTTTAATTTCTAAGAAACCCCATTTTAAAATTGTTTCTCCGAAGAAGGCAGGCAAAATAGACTAAAAAAAAAATTTAAAAAAAAAAAAATTGTTTTTAATTAAAAGCAATGGAAAAATAAAATTCTTTAAAGTAATATAAAATGTGATTTTTATTCGCAATAACTTATTTCACTTTTGAAAGGGATTTTTTTTTTTTTTAAAATCAGTAATTTATTTTTATTCAATGTTATTCAATATAAATATATATATATATATATATATATTATATATATATATATATATATATATATTATATATTATATATATATATATAATATAATATATATATATATATATATATAATAGCAAAGCGATTGGAAATTATCAAGAATATCAGTCTAGAAGAGGCAGAAAAAACAATTATCCTTTGTATCCTTTGGAGGATCCTCATCACCTGAGGAATGTATACCCAGGTGGAGGGTCGCCCTAATTGTACCTTTTAGGAATCGGGAAAACCAGGTTAATATATATATATAATATATATATATATATATATATATATATATATATATATATATATATATATATATATATATATATATATATATATATATATATATATATATATATATATATATATATATATATATATATATATATATATATATATATATATATATATATATATATATATATATATATATATATATATATATATATATATATATATATATATATATATATATAATATGTATAATTTTTAAATGATGCTATATTTTGGTATCTTGTTTGTTAACTACAAATAAATATTAGTTGCCTGGAACACCTACTAAATTTACATTTATAAATTTGCATATTATATATATTATATATTTGCATATTTTTTATTTATATATTATATAATTACGTTTTATATATTATATATTTGCATAATATATATTTTTTTTTTTTTTTTTATATATTTTTTTTTTTATTTTTTTATTTGCATTCCATGAACAGCTGGAAATATTGAATTATTAATGCAAGAATAAACATTTTTTAGTTCTTATTTTTATATTTCTAATGCCTAACTTTTCAGTTATTTTTGTTTAATTCAAGCTTTAATATTCAGAAAAAATTGTCTTAACGAAAGTTTTCAATTGCGTTTTTATTAGGAAAATAAATTGATAAAGTTCCTTTTTTATAAGAAATATGACTTCTTTTCTCTTAGATAATAAACTGGTAGTTTCTTTTTTATAAGAAATATGAGTTCTTTTTTTTTAGATAATAAATTGGTGAAGTTCCTTTTTAATAAGAAATATTACTTCTTTTCTCTTAGATAATAAATTGGTGAAGTTCCTTTTTTATAAGAAATCAGACTTCTTTACTCTTAGATAATAAATTGGTGGAGTTCCTTTTTTATAAGAAATATGACGTCTTTTCTCTTAGATAATAAATTGGTGAAGTTCCTTTTTTATAAGAAATATTACTTTTTTTCTCTTAGATAATAAATTGGTGAAGTTTCTTTAAAGAAATAATTATTTTCTTTTTTAGATAATAAATTGGTGAAGTTACTTTTTTTTATTAAAAAAAATTGCT
>SEYY01000921.1:0-35000 GCA_009176605.1 Armadillidium nasatum
CGGCGCCGGAGAGCGACTTTCTTTAGGAACCTGGTCTCAAAAATGACAATTTCTTGAGTGACTTTTTAGCGGAAATTGCCCTTCTATATAAGACAACGTATTTGATCATATATATATATACTATATATATATATATATATATATATATATATATATATATAATATATATATATTATTTAGCTCATAGGCCTACCAAAATTTTATCTATATCTTATTAAATATTATTCCGTTCATTTTTTTGTTTGTAAGCATTTTGGGCAAAGCTATATTAAGTTGCTTGACATATATATATATATATATATATATATATATATATATATATATATATATATATATATATATATTTTGATAATAATTAATAATATAATAATATAGATAATAATAATAATAAATTATAATATATATATATATATATATATATATATATATATATATATATATATATATATATATATATATAATATATATATATATATATATATATATATAATTTTTTTAAAGTACAAAATTGGTATCGGTATCGGCAAAGTGTAAACTCTTGGTATCGGTAAAAATTTTGGTATCGCTCCATCCCTATATATATATATATATATATATATATATATATATATATATATATATATATATATATATATATATATATATATATATATATATATATATATATATATATATATTAGTGATGCATCCGCATCCGCATCCGCACAAAAATCAACATCCGCATCCGCACTTTTGGAAATTCAACATCCGCATCCGCATCGCATCCGCATCCGCACTTTCAAAAATTCAAAATCCGCATCCGCAAATTAGAAAATATGACATCCGATCCACATATATATATATATATATATATATATATATATATATATATATATATATATATATATATATATATTATATATATATATATATATATATATATATATAATATATATATATATATATATATATATATGCGAATTGTAGATCAAGAGCGAGGGTGAAGAGAGAACTATCGGATTGGTTTAGCATAGGAGTCTGATTGAGACAGGGGTGTGTAATATCTCCATGTTATTTAATCTATTGATGAATGGTTTACTTAGAAAAATGGAGAGAGAAGGGAAGAGTATTACGTTGAGAAATATGGAGGGTGAATGTGAAGTGAATGTTTTACTTTTTGCAGATAATGCGGCATGTGTTGGTTTCAGAATCTGGAGAAAAGATGAGAATACTTGTGAGAGAGTTTGAAAGGAAATGTGCAAACAAGAGATTGAAATTCAATCCAGCGAAGAATAAAGTTATGAGGATTGGAGGTGGGGATGAGGAAATGTGGAGGGAGGAATTGGTTTGTAGAAGTGTGAGAATGGAAACTTGAGGAGGTGTATGAATTCAAATATCTAGTAATGTTGGGTGGAAGGTAAGGGTGGGACGGAAAAAGGAATAAAGAACAGAGTGGTAGAAGGAATGAAAGTATTGGGGGCCTAAGAAAAGTATGGAAGAAAGGAAAAATTTCGAAAGAAATAAAGATAAGAATGTTTGAATGTATGTGTTCACCTTCTGTATTGTATGTGTGTGTGAAACATAGACGATAAGTGCTCGGTCGAGAAAAAGTTTCAATGTCTTTGAGATGAAAGATTTGAGAGCGATATATAAATTGAGAAGGATTGATATGATTAGAAATGAAAGAATAAGGGAGATAAATGGAAGAAGGGTGTAATTGATAGAGAGGAGGAGGATGTGGTAAAATGGTTTGGACATATGTGAAGAATGAAAGAGAACAGAATGGTTGGCAAGGTACGTAGATCCGATGTAGATAGGGGAAGGGTAGTGGGAGGGGAAGGCCGAAGTGGAGATGGATGGATGGAGTGAGAGTGATTTTGATGGAAGGAATTTGAGTTTAGACGAGGGCAGAAGATTTGTGGAGACAGAGATGGAGGGAGGTGGTGAAAGCGTTGAAAGGTAAGAATAGTTATGTTTGTAAGGGAATTGTGGCGGGCACCACCTCACGGAAGTAGGAAAGGTGAAAGTGAATATATATATATATATATATATATATATATATATATATATATATATATATATATATATATATATATATATATATATATATATATATATATATATATATATATATATATATTATATATATATATATATATCCGCATCTGCATCCTCATCAAAATTAACATCCGCATCCGCATCCTCATCAAAATTAACATCCGCATCCGCATCCGAACTTTTCGAAAATTCAACATCCGCATCCGCATTTCTCCAAAATTCAACATCCGCATCCGCAAATTGGAAAATATGACATCCGATCCATCACTAATATATATATATATATATATATATATATATATATATATATATATATATATATATATATATATATTATATATATATATATATATATATATATATATATATATATATATATATATATATATATATATATATATATATATATATATGAACCGAACGGGGCTCCGGCCCCGGCCAACCCCGGCCAAAAATCAGGGAAAACCGTGGTTTGCCTCCCGGGGTTAAAATGGGAAATTATACTTGAGGGGACAATCCAATTTCAGATTTTTTTTTTATTTTCAGTCGATTCTCCTGAAAATGTCAGTGTATACAGCGTATTTCCTGTTGAAAAAAGTCCATTTTTAATGTTTTACTGAGTCTATAACCATTAAAAAGTTTTTTTTTTTGGGGTGTGGGTGGGGAAATTTCTCTCTTTTCAAATGAATGGCGTTGCCAAACAAGTTTTCTGAATGATCTGAAATTTGTACTGTATATTCAGAATTCTATTGGCAACAAAAACTTGTAACAGACTTTTGTTCTCAGAGTTATAGAAAAATGTTATAAGCCCAAAACTGAATACCTGTCGAAAGAATTTTTTTTTTTTTTGAAAAAATAAAATCCACCTTTATGGACAAAAAAATGAAAATAAAAAAACTACAACTATAACATATTTTTGGTAGGTTTATAGAGGAAGGATGGGGCTACAAATTCCTCTCTATACTTTATTCAGTGAGATTCGTTGGTTTAGAGATATAGCCTTCAAGACAGATTATTTTTGACCAAATTTCAAAAATTTCCAAAGTTTGGGAGGCCATATCTCGCTTCAAACAAATAGCATTAAATTATATAATATATTATATATATATATATATATATATATATATATATATATATATATATATATATATATATATATATATATATATATATATATATATATATATATATATATATATATATATATATATATATATCCTCTGGTGGGCAAAAGCCGGAGGCCCACCAAATTCCACCAGAATTGGGGAACATTCTGAATCTGATCGCTAATGGCCGACGTGACCCGACACACGGCGCTTAAAAGTGTGCAAGTCAAAGGAAGTTGGGGAAACAGATAAGGGGAGTGTATTCCAGACTTTACCAGTAGAGTACATTTAAGAGTGAGCATAGCGGTTAAATCTGGGGTCGGAGAGTAGGACAGAGAAAGGATAAGACTGTGTATAAAGTCGTGTCGAACGAGCCCTTCTCAATGGAGGAGGTATGCGACGTGACAGTTCAGAAGAGCAATGTCCCTTGTAATAGCGATAATATAGAGAAGATGCAACAATTCGAATTCGACGGCAAGAAAGCGTTTATAAGACGAAAGGTCCTAGACTACCTTTTCGAGAATAGCTGTATGTGTGGAACCACCCCAGATGTGTGAGGCGTACCCCATACAGGGGCGAACAATACCCCTATACAGAGCAAGCAACTGAGGTGGCGTAAAAAAAACCACGAAGGCTCCTCAGAACACCAATCCTCTTAGAAGCTTGTTTAGAGAGAGAAATAATGTGATCTTTCCAAGAAAGATCACGATAAAAAGAAACAACGAGAATATCGAGAACAGATGAAGGTTTGAGTTGAGTTTTTTCGAAGAAATCATAGTTGTGCGGAAGATTGTGTCGAGTAGAAAGATGGAGGAATTGAGTTCTTGAGGCATTGAAAACGATCAATTTTTCTCTGCCTCAATTTGAAATACGAGAAAGATCAGAGGTCAGTTTCTCCAAGGCTATCCTTATTGAATCTATCAACTGTTGTTGGGAGGGACGTCTTTCAAATTGAAAGGAGTAATGAAGGGTGGAGTCATCGGCATAGAAGCGTATAGGAGACGAAGTAATAGAAAGAAGATCGTTGATGAAAATTAGAAAAAGAGTTGGAGATAGGACAGATCCTTGAGGAACACCACTATTTATAGATTTATAGGAAGAACGGTGGCTGTCTACAACAGCTGCTATAGAACGACCGGAAAGGAAATTAGAGAGAAGGATAGATTCCGAAAGAGGGAAGTTTGGAAATCAAAGCTTCGTGCCAAACTATATAGAAAGCTTTCGATATGTCTAGTGCCACAGCGAAAGATTCACCGAAACCCCAAAGAGAGGAGGACCAAGGGTCAGAAAGTAGGGAAGAAGATCACCAGTTCTTTACGAAAGCCATACAGGATATCAGAGATAAGATTAGAAGAATTGAGATGTTTCCAAATTTTCCTGTTAAGGATAGATTCGAAAACTTTAGAAAGAATGGAGGTTAAAGAAATTGTGCGGTAGTTAGAGGGTTGAGAGGAGTCCCCCTTCTTCGGCACAGGTTGAATGAGCGCACTTTTCCAGCAAGAAGGGAAGGTCGAAGTAGAAAGACAAAGTGGAAATTGTTTACTAAGGCAAAATGCATGCTCGGAAGCACAAGTTTTGAGAACCGCAGGAGTAATACCTTCTTAGTGTTAAGCTCAGTGAGAGCAGAAATGACATCTTTAGAAGAAATTACAATGTTAGGCATAAATGAGTTGGAAGGGGTTGAAGGAGGAGGAATAGCTCCGGAATCGTCTAATGTAGATTTAGAGGCAAAATTATGAGCCAAGAGTTCAGCTTTAGTAGAAGGTAAAATGACAGTTGTGCCATCAGAAGAAAATAGAGGAGGGAAAGAGGAAGAAAGAAAGTTAGAGTTGACATTTTCTGCAAAATGCCAGAAAGGGCGAGAGAAAGAAGAGCAAGAAAGATTATTGCATTTGCGGCGGAGAAAAGAGTTTTTGTGTCTAGAAGAATATATTTTTCACGATTCCGGGATGAAATATAAATAGAATGAGTTTCAGGAGTTTGAAGACGGTGGTAATCTCTGAAGGCAGCATCCCTAAGGCGGATATCGCGAGAACAAGTAGAGTTAAACCAAGGTTTATTAGGTTTAATAGAAGGGAAAGTATATGGAATGTACGCCTCCTTGCCAGAGAGAATACCTCGGTTATACGCTCAGCACTCCGAGGGGACCCCTCCCACGAAAGCAATAATCATTCCATGGAAAATCAGAAAAGTACAACCGCATGTGAGACCAGTTAGCAGCACCGAAGTGCCAGAAACGTCTCCTTTCCGAAGGCTGGGGCAGTTTTTGCGGAAAATTTGAAAAGACAGAACAAGATACGGAGATAAGAAGGTGATCGGATGAACCCAGAGGAGGAAAGAGTTTAACAGTATAAGGAGAAAGATAAGAAGTAAGGAAAAGATCAAGAATGTTGGGTTCATGACCAAGACGGTCAGGGATACTATTAGGAGTTGCACCAACTGCTCAAGGTTGCTCTGGGTAGAAAAGTTGTAGGCGAGTTCACAGGCTGGATCTTGAGAACTAAATGAAAGCCATTGGCGGTGGTGAACATTGAAATCACCGAAAATGATGATTTCGGAGAAAGTAGAAGAAGAAAGAATGTGCTCTATTTTGTAGTTTAAATAGTCGAAGAATTTTGGATAGTTAGTAGAATTAGGGGATAAATGGACAGAACAAATAAATTTAGTAGTAGAATTTCAAGAAAGCTTAAGCCATAAAGTTGAGAAATCAGTAGACTTCATGTTAGAGACACGAGATCAAATAACATCATTGCGCTATATATATATATATATATATATATATATATATATATATATATATATATATATATATATATATATATATATATATATATATATATATATATATATATATATATATATATATATATATATATATATATATATATATATATATATATATATATATATATATATATATATATATATATATATATATATATATATATATATAATGTTGCCCTGTCCCTCCTCAAAATGATATCCAAAAATAAAGAAATTAGTAGGTAGCATTTTTTTTTAAAAAGTGTACAATTTTTGCAAATATAAATTTCAAGTGCATATCACTTTTTTCTAGACGTGATATCAAAAATCTGTTCTCACCAATGCATGATATTGGGGCTAAGATTACGCAGTTAAATTTTAAGCTTATGTGGCACAGTGGTTTGACCACGCAATTTATTTTTTTTCAACTTTGGGTCCAAATAACTTTTAAACCGTTATAGACTCGTAAAATGCTCCAAATCAACTCAGAACTTTGGGGAAAAATGCATATACCCTGAAATTTTCAGCTCAATCGGTGAAATAAAAAAAAAAATTATTTTTCAAACAAAATAAAAGAAAATTATGATTTTTCTTCTTGCTTTTTTAAAAATTTCTATTTTTCTGTTGCTTTTGACCGCTCCTTTTCTGCTAGTGAATGTTCATTTTTTTTTTTTTTTTTTTTTTTTTTTTTTTTTTTTTTTTTTTTAAGATTTAGTTGAAAATTTTTTACTTGTAGCAGCCGGAGATCCTCTTCTAATTTTCTGACTGCCGATGTTACATTTAGATATTTCGAGCCTATCCTGAAACATTGTAAAGCACTCCCATACTGCTGAAGTTGATCTTTTAAGCATATTGACTGAAAGTATAAACAAAATAATAATTTTGAAATAATGTAGCTAATTGATACAAGTTTGACACATAGCAATAAAATTACAAAGATATGTATAAATACAGGTTATATTGATAATTTTATATCTTACATTTTTTCAAACTTTACATTTGGGTCTTACCTAGGTAAACCTGCATGTTGAATCACCATTATGAATGAAAAAAAAAAATTTTTTTTTTTTTGTACTTTTTATTATAGAAAATCTGTAATTTTCTTAATTTTTTCCGGAGAAAATGCATATAATCATTAATTTAAGTGAATGTTGGCTATTCTATGCCTTTCTTATAACTAAATAAACCTTAATTAAATATAGATCTAATTTTTTTAAAGTAAAATTTTTTTCAGTGCTTTTGACCTCTTTACAAATTTTAGGCAACCCTGGCCAGAATCCCGGCCCCGGCCAAATTCCAGCCCTGGTCGGTCCATATATATATATATATATATATATATATATATATATATATATATATATATATATATATATATATATATATATATATATATATATATATATATATATATATATATATATATATATATATATATATATATATATATATATATATATATATATATTAGAGCTAAGTTTAGTTATTTTTCATTTTATTTTTTAACAAAGATTTTAAATTTATGTTGACAGGCATTTAAATATGATAGAAGAAATATTACTGCGGGAGATACAAAAAAAACTTTAAATTTCAATCAGTCTTCATTATCAAGTGTAAAGCCTAAGACCGATGTTATTCCAGAAACATGTGATTCATCTAGTGTTGAAAAAGTTATTCCAACTATAAAAATAAATACCAGAGATAAGAATTCCAACGCTTCATCACTTGCTAATGGGAGTAACATATCAGTCCAAAAGGGTTTTTATGATTCAAACCAATCAATGATAGAAGAACAAATTGCAACTAAGAAAGAAGATAATGGTGAAATATGTTTTAGTGATGAATGTGGCAATAATAATTCTGTGCTTCACAAAAACAAATCTGTAAATTTTGGTTCATATAATGATTTGAACTCGGATTTAATAGATATTTCTAATGAAAAGAGTATTGAATCATCTGTTATTGATTTACAAACTTTGTCTCAAACATTTCTTTCACAAGATAAACCTTCTACATTGTATGCAAGCATATTAAAGGATGATAAATCTGACAACTTTGATTTTACTAAGGACACCATTGAAAATAAGTCTCCAGAGACTAGTTTAAAAGATAAAATGAGCTTACAAGTTGAGTATAATTCAGATAGTAATAAAGGGAGAGCTAGCATCATTAACACCTCAACCACCAGAAACAAATACAAAGAGCAAAAAATCTTCACTGAAACTAAAAAAGCAGATCAGAAGAAGCATTCCACAGATTATCAGATCAAACAATTTCATTCTAAACCTGGACCTTTAGTTAACATGAATAAGGTTTGTCATTTTTGTATTCCTTTGGATTAACATTTAAAAGTTGTTCGAAAAAATTTAAATTCTTGCCATATATTTTACTGATTTTTAAAAAAATATTTGAATAGGCTTCGCAGGTTCGTCAGGCGTTTAACCAAAATAAAACTCCTATTAAAAGTAACTCAGTTAGTGGATGGAAGCCGCATTATACTTTTACATTCTCAGAGAATAAAGTGCTTTGTTCTAAACAGGTAAACACAATATATATATATATATATATATATAATATATATATATATATATATATATATATATATATATATATATATATATATATATATATATATATATATATATATATATATATATATATATATATATATATATATATATATATATATATCTCACCTCTGGTGGGCAAAGGCCTAGTGGCCTTCCAAAATCTCCACCAGAGTTAGGGGGAAAGATGGAAACCCGGTCAAATTAAAAGCCGACGTGAATTGATACACGATGTTTGAAGGTGTGTAAGTCATAGGAAGTTGGGAAAATAGATGAAGGGAGTGTGTTCCAGACTTTACCAGTAGAGTACAAGTAAGATTGAGCATAGCGGTTAAGTTTGAGGTCAGAGAGTTTAATAGAGAAAGGATGAGACTGTGTAGAAAGACGAGTCGTACGAGCCCTTCTCAATGGAGGAGGTATGCGACGAGAGAGTTCAGAAGTGCAGTGTCCATTGTAATAGCGATGGTATAGAGAGAGTGACCCAACAGTTCGACGGGCAGAAAGAGATTGAAGAGAATTAGTGAGAGCAGGAGAGTTGATAAGACGAAAAGCCCTAGACTCCATCTTCTTAAGGATAGCTGTATGAGTGGAACCACCCCAATACAGAGCAAGCAACTTGGGTTGTGTGAAGAAATACTGAAGATGGCTCGGAACACCCAACCTCTTAGAAGTTTGTTTAGAAAGAGAGGTAATGTGAACTTTCCAAGAAAGATCACGAGAAAAAGAAACGCCAAGAATATTAAGGAGAGATGAAGGTTTGAGTTATGTGTTTTCGAAGAAAATATCACTTGTTTTGTGGAAGCTTGTGTCGAGTAGAAAGATGGAGGAATTGAGTTTTGGTGTCATTGAAAACAACAATGTTTTCTGCCCCAATTTGTAATCCGAGACAGATCAGAGGTCAGCTGCTCCAAGGCTACCTTCTTTGCCTCTATTCACTGTCGTTGAGAGGGCGCCTTTCAAGAAGAGGAACCAGAAAGATTATTTCATTTGCGCCTGAGAAAGAAGTTTTTGGTATCTCGAAGAAAAGATCCATTCCGGGATGAAATATAAGTTGCATGAGTTTCTGGAGTTTGAAGACGACGGTAGTCCCTGAAGGTAGCATCCCTGTGACGGATAGCACGAGAACAAGCAGAGTTAAACCCAGGTTTGTTAGGTTTTGTAGAAAGAAAAGAATATGGGATGTACGCCTCCATGTCAGAGAGAATCACCTCGGTTATCCGCTCTGGACACTCCGAGGGACCCCTACCACGAAAGCAATAATCATTCCATGGGAAATCAGAGAAGTACAATCGCAAGTCAGACCAGTTAGTAGAATCGAAATGCCAGAAACGTCTCCTCGCCGAAGGTGGCGGCCATTCTTGCCGAAGAGACAGGACAAGATACAGAGATAAGAAGGTGATCGGATGAACCCAGAGGAGGAAAGAATTTAACAGAATAAAGGGAAGGATTAGAAGTTAGGAAAAGATCAAGTATGTTGGGTTCATGACCAAGACGGTCAGGGATACGGGTAGGGAGTTGCACCAACCGCTCAAGGTTATTCTGGATAGAAAATTAGTAGGCGAATTCACCAGCTGGATCATGAGAACTAGATGAAAGCCATTGACCGTGGTGAACATTGAAATTACGTAATATGATGATTTCTGAGAAAGGAGAAGAAGAAAATATATGTTCTATTTTGGATTTAAGATAGTCGAAGAATTTTTTATAGTCAGTAGAGTAAGAAGATAAGGTGACAGAACAGATAAATTTGGTTGAAGAGTTACAAGAAAGTTTAAGCCTTAAAGTTGAGAATTCAGAAGACTCCAAATTAGAGACACGAAAACAGACAACATCGTTGCGCACATATGCTCAACATCCGACTTTAGCTGAAAATTGAGGTTAGAGACAGTAGGAGGAAACAGAGTAGGGCTTGCTGTCAGAGCACTCAAACACCTGAGTTTGACAAAGTCTAAATTAGTAACGAGACCGCGAATGTTGCAGATGATGAAAAAGAAAGATCGTGCACCAGGCTAAGTCGGCATAGAGGTCTTGGTGGCACCAACTCTATCACCGGGGGCCACCAATTCCCAAGTGATGATGAGTGGCATTCTTTGGATGCCGCCCCTCGAAGCATCTCCGATGTAGTTTTATGTTTCGCCATTGTAGTTATTTTAAAGGTAATGTACGTGTAAGCGCTTGTAAATTTGTGGGAATGTGAGAATGGAGTCGCGGGAAGGAGAAGTGGGAGTATATACACTTCGATGTGAGACGAGGGTACACTAGAAACCCTCTGAGAATGTGAAACGCGAAAAGGAATGAACCAAAGGGCAACGGAGTGAAATGGAATGGTCTAGCCCACCCTATCCCCCCGCGGGTAAGCCCAATGGGGGGTACTTTCATCGCTTCGGAAGGCGCTACGTCCTCTCTCTCTCTCTCTCTCTCTCTCTCTCTCTCTCTCTCTCTCTCTCTCTCTCTCTCTCTCTCTCTCTCTCTCTCTCTCTCTCTCTCTCTCTCTCTCTCTCTCTCTCTCTCTCTCTCTCTCTCTCTCTCTCTCTCTCTCTCTCTCTCTCTCTCTCTCTCTCTCTCTCTCTCTCTCTCTCTCTCTCTCTCTCTCTCTCTCTCTCTCTCTCTCTCTCTCTCTCTCTCTCTCTCTCTCTCTCTCTCTCTCTCTCTCTCTCTCTCTCTCTCTCTCTCTCTCTCTCTCTCTCTCTCTCTCTCTCTCTCTCTCTCTCTCTCTCTCTCTCTCTCTCTCTCTCTCTCTCTCTCTCTCTCTCTCTCTCTCTCTCTCTCTCTCTCTCTCTCTCTCTCTCTCTCTCTCTTCTCTCTCTCTCCTCTCTCTCTCTCTCTCTCTCTCTCTCTCTTCTCTCTCTCTCTCTCTCTCTCTCTCTCTCTCTCTCTCTCTCTCTCTCTCTCTCTCTCTCTCTCTCTCTCTCTCTCTCTCTCTCTCTCTCTCTCTCTCTCTCTCTCTCTCTCTCTCTCTCTCTCTCTCTCTCTCTCTCTCTCTCTCTCTTCTCTCTCTCTCTCTCTCTCTCTCTCTCTCTCTCTCTCTCTCTCTCTCTCTCTCTCTCTCTCTCTTCTCTCTCTCTCTCTCTCTCTCTCTCTCTCTTCTCATTTTTTTATTATATTATATATATTATATATATAATATATATATATATATATATATATATATATATATATATATATATATATATATATATATATATATATATATATATATATATATATATATATATATATATTAAAAAGCAAATTGCAAAACAGGTTGATTGTGACATCGTAATAAGGATTATTTTTACCTCTCTCTATATATATATATATATATATATATATATATTATATATATATATATATATATATATATATATATATATATATATATATATATATATATATATATATATATATATATATATATATATATATAACAGCCAACAAGGCTCTTATTCATCGCTTATTAACAAGCCTCTACATTTTTTATAGTTGTTGTTCTTACAATATACGCTGACATAACATTATACTAATAATCATATTGTGTTACCATACTTCTAAACGTGCATTTATTTATTTATTTCTTAATTAATCGATATGTTATTTATGTTTTCAGAAAATTAACTGTGAAAATGAATTTTGTGAAATCCGAAACATCTATTATTATTATTGTAGTTGCTTAATAGAAATTGATCTGTTTAATTTAATTGTTTAAAATAAGTTAATTGTTATCGATGTTATAATTCAATCCTTATTACGATGTCACTATCAACCTGTTTTGCAATTTGCTTTCTAATCTATATAAGGTTCCCTAGGAACAAATCTCTGACATATATATATATATATATATTATATAATAAAATTATATATATATATATATTAATAATAAATATATATATATATATATATATATATATATATATATATATATATATATATATATATATATATATATATATATATATATATATATATATATATATATATATATATATATATATGAACTTGTAGCCTTTATATATAGAAATGTAAACATCCGAATCCGCGTCTGATCTGCGGATGTTAAAAAATAGACATCCCCATCTGCAGATATTAAAAATTTGAAATCAGAAACATCACTAATATATTTTGATCTATATTATAATAAAACTAATTATACCTTCTTATTAAAATAAACCTTCTTAAAAGAATGTTCAGTCATGAAAAGATTTTAGGACTAGGCAGTTCAATGCATTTTATTTAGATTATAATCTAAATAAAATGCATTGAATATATTATTGAATATCGTGCCTATCTATTCAATAATAAATTGAGCTATAAGGGTACAATATTAATTAACTACAAATATTCATCTTCTAAAATGTTTTACTATTTTCAAGTAATAACCATTTAAAGTGATTGCAGTTACAAAAATTAAAAAATACTTTTTTTTTATTTTTATGAATTAAACTATAAACTTTCAAGTAATTGTATCAATATTAAAAAAATTAGAAAGGTACAAAGCTTATGTTAGATTTTCTTAGTTATCTGAAAATATTAATAACTTTTTATTTTTAGAAAAACAAGTAATACTTTTTTCATCTCCAATTCTATTCATTTTTGCCTTTCAAAATATAAGGTATATGAACAAAAAAAAAAAAAAAAAGCATATAAGGAAACTGATTTTTAAATTTTTCAGGGCAAAGAATCATCTGTAATTTTTGAAGGGAATGGTTCATCAAATATCAGTTTAAATAGCGGCTCAAATAATCCTGCCACCTCATCTTCTTTCATTCATGGACAATCGTGGGCAGATAAAGTGAAAGGAAATGCAGTGGGAGATGTTGGAGAAAAGATGCCATCTTCAAAAGTTTTTATTAAAGGTGCTTAATATTTCTATTGCTTACAAAACTGTTTGAGCTTAGTATATATATTATATATATATATATATATATATATATATATATATATATATATATATATATATATATATATTATATATATATATATATATATATATATATATATATATATATATATATATATTATATATATATATATATATATTTTACAATCCGAAAAAATATCTGTATTTGCTATTAACAATTTTCCCATATAAGCATCTACATTCACATCCATGTTTATAAAATGCTGATATATAAAATAATACGCGTCATTTTATTAATTTATCTTTATACCTACTTGATAAAGTTTTTGGGTACTTTAAATGTTATAGATATTCATTTTATTTATTATTTTATATTCATTTGGATGTAAACTGTAGGCAAAAAATAGTTTTGTAAACTTTAATTCAGGTAAACTCGAGTAAAGTCTAAACTTGTGCACAGTATTAAATTATAGACTACTAAAATTGTAACAAAGTTTGCTCCCTAATTCCTTGTTCTTGTAAGCAATATTACAATTAATGGTTCCTAAAATTTGGTTTAGTCTGTTTCTAGCGTCAGGCATTGTTGTGACATTTTCAAATTGCTGTTAATAACCATTGTTATTTCAGTAGGAAGTTTCTTGCTATTGAAATACATTTGTCACTTATTAGTGAAAAGCTCAGAAGCTTGTACAAATCATGCTGAGCTTTGTTAAGCCTCAAGTTACATAACAGCGGAATGAAATTAGGAATCATCAAAAGACTTATTTATATTTAGTAACCAAAGTTTTTAATCTTTTTCCTCTAATAATATACCACTTTTATCAACTTCCATTATGATTTCTGGTTATTGAACACTAGCATTGTTTTCTCTTCAAGTTTATATATATATATATATATATATATATATATATATATATATATATATATATATATATATATATATATATATATATATATATATATATATATATATATATATATTATATAAAAGTGATGGATCGGATGAAATTTTCTCATTTGCGGATGCGGATATTGAAATTTTCGTTAAGTGCGGATGCCGATGTTGAATTTTCGAAAGTGCGGATGTGGATGTCAATTATATTATATATATATATATATATATATATATATATATATATATATATATATATATATATATATATATATATATATATATATATATATATATATATATATATATATTATTGTAATGGTATCCGCATCCGCTCTTTCGAAAATTCAGCATCCGCATCTTCACTTGACGGAAATTCTATATCGGCATCAGCATCCACATCCGTAAGTAAGAAAATATGACATGCGATCCATCACTGTATATATATATATATATATATATATATATATATATATATATATATATATATATATATATATATATATATATATATATATATATATATATATATATTAGGGATGGAGCGATACCAAAATTTTTACCGATACCGATACCGATACCGTAAAATACCTAAAAATATCCGATACCGATACCGATGCCTAAAAATATGCCGATACTTTCCGATACTACTACCGATACCGATACTTTACTCATCCAAAAAATTTGCCGATACCGGTACTGAAAAATTCGATACCGATACTGATACTTCACTCCATCCCTAATATATATATATATATATATATATATATATATATATATATATATATATATATATATATATATATATATATATATATAATATATATATATATATATATATATATATATATATATATATATATATATATTAAAGGTGGATCGGATAGTAATTTTTTACTATCCGCGAATGCGGATATTCAATTGCAGATAGTTTAATTTTTTAAGAGTTTTTGCCATAGATTCTTGGAATTTTAAATATAATATCTAGAATCTATGTTACCAGGGTGTGGGACGGGGACCCAACTCTTGAACACCCAACCAACCTCTTTCCCCAACCTCCACCCATTTGGAAAAAGGATATATATATATATATATATATATATATATATATATATATATATATATATATATATATATATATATATATATATATATATATATATATATATATATATATATATATATATATATATATATATATATATATATATATATATATATATATATATATATATATATATATATATATATATATATATATATATATATATATATATATATATATATATATATATATATATATATATATATATATAGCCAGTAATTCAGTATTACCTTCACACCTCACAGTTTCACATATTCCATTTGAAGTTAATAATTGGTAAGTTATTTTTTAGAAATAAAAGCTTTTGGGCTCTTTCAGGTGAAAGTTTGGTTCGCTTTTCGTCGTAAATGAGGCCTGCTCCACTGAAAAGACGCTCACTAGCAACACTAGTTGAAGGACATGCCAAATAAGTCGTTGCCAGCTGAGCAAGGAAAGGAAAACTTTTTCAATTATCTCTCCACCAAACCAGTTGGTCTTTATCTGCCTCCAAACGTGGGAGTTTCAGATAATTTTCAATAATCGATATTGTATCCTTTGACACTTCTGACTGTGATTCTTCATCGCTTCTGGAAGCTAGAAGATCTTTCATTGATTTAGCAATGCTTAAGCTAACAGATTTTGTTTCTTTTGTATCTGAGAGCTTTGGCTTTTTCTTGAAAGGCGTTATTTTAGCTGTTTCTATCATCTGATCGCATAAGCATCCTAATTTGATTTTAACATTCTGAGAAACAAGTGGTTTAAAAAATTTTTTTTTGTACCTAGAATCTAAAAAATTGCAATTGTATAAGCATCATCATTTTCCAGGTTTTCAAATCTGTCGTTCATCTCCTTCATTAATGTTTCAGTCATCCTTGAAACTCCATTAGACTTAATAACATTTGTTAACACAACTTTCAATGTTGAAACAAGTGATATCACATCTGACAAACATGATTTAGCTGAACTTATAGTCTTTGTTAATTCTTCAAAAGGCTTAAGGATATTAATAAAATTATTTAAAATGTCATTTTCGTCAGCTGTTAGAGGCTTTATTTTGTGCTGCTTGAAGCATAAAGGCAAATGGCCTCATTAATTTCGCTCATCCTCTCAAGCATATGCAAACTACTATTCCAGCGTGTTTGAATATCTTGCATGACAGAAAGTGGACGAACATTTAATCTTGTTTGTATTTTCTTCAGCTCATTTTGGGCTACAACGGAGTGATTGAAATGCGTAGCAATTAACCTACATTTGGTTATTAAATCGGATACACATTTTTGACTCATAATGGAATTTTTAACTACTATCTGAGTTTGGTGTGCAAAGCAATCTACATTTTTCACTCTTGCCAGAGAAAGTGCTTTTTTTTATATTTGTGCCCGAATCCCTGACTACGCAGTGCACTTCATTTAATGAAATCTTCCATTTTGTCAGCATCTTTTCAAATGCAGTTTCAAGATAGTCGCCTGTATGGCGCTCAGAAAGAGGTTCTGCATTCAATACAAAGTTTTGCCTTCTGAAAGTTTTTATCGATTGCATGATACATAATTTTTTACTATCCGCGGATGCGGATATCCGCAGTTGCGGATGCGGATATCCGGTCCACCTCTATATATATATATATATATATATATATATATATATATATATATATATATATATATATATATATATATATATATATATATATATATATATATATATACAGGGATGGAATTTTTGAAAATGCTTTTTCATTTTAATTTATTCCCAAAGTTCCAAATGGAAAAAGTATCAATTAACGAGTGTCTCACTAATATCTTCAGACCCACTCTTTATTTTCCTATTGTACCCAAACAAAAAATGTACTTAAAACTTCTGTATATAGGATCACTTACATCTCAACTTAATAGAAATATTCTTACCATAATTTAAGCTACATTCCCGCAACGCCAGTTCATTCTTATATATTATAACTCTCTCAGTTTATAGTTTCTTCAGACAAAAAATCTCTCCCAATGATTCTCAGATCCTCATTAATTTATCTAAGCATGCCGTCTGTAATGTGGCATATGTAGGACAAACTGGTCTATAATTGAAAGTAAGGATTGAAAAGCAAAGAGGAGTTTCCTTTAGAACAAACCATCCTCTTTGCTCTCCTGTACACTCTGCTATAAAATACTATGAACATACCCACCCTTTTTCTTCATTAAATTTCTCTGTTCTTCAAGTAAAGAGAAATCGGAAGAAGAAAAAGAGTGGGTATCTCCATTTTCTCTTATGGTAGAGTGTTCAGGAGAGGAAAGAGGAAGTTCAGTTCTGAAGGAAACTCCTCTATGCCCTTCAATCCTTACTTTCAATTATTGACCAGTTTGGTCTTCATATGCCACATTACAGCTGATACACTTTATTAGTGTTTTCTATGTTCTATAGTCCTAGATCTTAGATCTGATAGAATAAACTTAAGAGGTATATTGCTAAAATAGTTTGTAGCAAGAAGGGTAGAAGTAGGTTTTCTATAAGCAGATGTTTTAAATATGTTGTTAATATGCGTAGCATATGTATCTAGAAAAAATAGAAATTATTAACTTCTTGTTCCCTGGTGAATCTCATTCTGTTGTGTGTCTCATTCATTTACTGTAGAAACAAATTGGCATGAGCTTTCTTCTTGAAAACTACGAAGCAGTCATCAATGTAGTGGCAATAGAGAAAGAGTTTGAATAGAGGGGGCATTGCCTGATCCATTGTTTTTCATAATAATAGAGAAAGCTATTTGCAAAAGCAGGACCTAAAGGAGAGCCCATTTTCATACCATCGATTTGGATTTAGTTTCCTGTCGAAAAGGAATATAGAATCTCCAACAGATAATTTTAAAAGTTTGGTGAATGAGAGATGATCCATTCTCATAATGTTTTGATTGTTGTGAAATAATTCATTAGTTATTATGTTAATGGTTGCAGAAATAGGAAGATTTGTATGCCAAGATCCAATATCAAAGCTTGTCATGAAGGAAGTGCCGAAAGAAGAAGAATTTAGGCAACTGATAAAGTCGAAAGTGTCTGACATGACATTCGATTTTAGTTAGAGAATCTGAGATAGGAACTAAAAAATTGGCAAGAATGTAGTTAGGAGAGTTAATATATATATATATATATATATATATATATATATATATATATATATATATATATATATATATATATATATATATATATATATATATATATATATATATATATATATATATATATATATATATATATATATATATATATATTGGTGATTCATTTTTGCATTCACTTCCTCATCAAAATTGACATCCGCTTCCGTCCTTTCGAAAATTCAACATCCTCATCCACATTTTCGAAAAATTCCACATCCGCATCCTCACTTTCGAAAATTCCACATCCGCACTTGACGAAAATTCTATAGCCGCATCCGTAAATGAGAAAAAATGACATTCGATCTATCACTATATATATATATATATATATATATATATATATATATATATATATATATATATATATATATATATATATATATATATATATATATATATATATATATATATATATATATATATATAGGGACCGACCGGGGCCCGGGCCGGGGTTCTGGCCGGGGTTTCCTAAAATTTGTAAAGACGTCAAAAGCACTGAAATTTTTCTTCAAAAATAAAATTAGATATAAATTTAATTGAGGTTTGTTTTTTTTATAAGAAAGGCGTAGAATAGCCAACATTCACTTAAATTAATGATTAATATGGATTTTCTTCGAAAAAATTCAAAAAATTGCAGATTTTGTATAACAAAAAGTACAAAAATTAAATTTTGTTTTTGTTTTTTGATTCATAATAGTGATTCACCAGCTTTACCTAGGAAAGACTCTAATGTAAAGTTTGAAAAAATGTAAGATATAAAATTATCAATATAACCTGTATTTATACATATCATTGTTATTTATTGCTATGTATCAAACTAATATCATTGTTATTTATTGCTATGTATCAAACTTGTATCAATTAGCTACATTATTTCAAAATTATTATTTTGTTTATACTTTCAGTCAACATAGTTTAAAGATCAGCTTCAGCAGTATGGGAGTACTTTACAATGTTTCAGAATATGCTCGAAATAGCTAAATGTAACATCTGCAGTTTTGAAATTAGAAGAGGACCTCCAGGTGCTACAAGTAAAAAATTTTCAACTAACTCATATGGGGTATCTAAAAACAAAACACAAAGATGAACATTCACTAGCAGGAAAGGAGCAGTCAAAAGAAACAGAAAAAAAGAAAATTTTAAAAAAGCAAGAAGTAAAATCATAATTTTGTAATATTTTGTTTGAATATTTTTTTTTTTTATTGACTGATTAAGCTGAAATTTTCAAGGTATATATGCAATTTTTCCCGAAGTTATGAGTTGATTTCGAGCATTTTCTGAACATATAACGGTTTGAAAGTTATTTGGACCCAAAGTTTAAAGAAAAATGAATAGCGTGGTCAAGCCACTGGTCCACATGGGCTAAAAATTTAACCGAATAATGAATGAGAACAGATTTTTGATATCATTTCTAGAAAAAAAGTTATTAGCACTTAAATTTTTTTTTTTTTTTTTGAAAATATTTTTAAAAAAAAAAAAAAAAAAAAAAAAAAAAAAAAAAAAAAATCTACCTACTAATTTCTTTATTTTTGGGCATTGTTTTGTGGAGGGACAGGGCAACATTATTATTATTATATATAATATATATATATATATATATATATATTATATATATATATATATATATATATATATATATAATATATATATATATATATATATATATATGCGCAAGATGTTATTTGCTCTCTTGTCTCTAATTTGGAGTCTCCTGAATTCTCTACTTTTTGACTTAAAGCTCTCTTCCAATTCTACAACTAAATTTATTTGTTCTGTCTATTTATCTTTTAATTCTGCTGACTATAAAAAATTCTGCGACTATTTAAATTCCAAAATAGAGCACATTCTTTCTACTTCTCCTTTATCCGAAATCATCTTTTTTAGTGATTTCAATGTTCACCACCGCCAATGACTTTCATCTACTTATCATGATTCAGCCGGTGAACTCGCCTACATTTCTATCCAGAACAACCTTGGGCAGTTGGTGCAAATCCCTACCCGTATCCCTGACCGTCTTGGTGATTAATCCAACATACGTGATCTTTTCCTTACTTCTTATCCTTCACCTTATACTGTTAAACTCTTTCCTCCTCTGGATTCATCCGATCACCTTCTTATCTCCGTATCTTGTTCTGTGTCTTCAAGTCTTCCGCAAGAACGACCTTCGCCTTCAGCTAGGAGATGTTTCTGGCACTTCTGTTCTGCAATGGTCTGACTTTCGGTTGTAATTCTTAGATCTCTCGTGGAATGATTATAGCTTTCGTGGGAGGGGTCTCTCGGAGTGTGCTGAGGGTATAACATAGGTGATTCTCTCTGACATGGAGTCGTATATTCCATATTCTTTCCCTTCTACTAAACCAAATAAACCTTGATTTAACTCTGCTTGTTCTCGCACTATCCGCTGTAGGGATGCTGCCTTCTCAGAGATTACCGTCGTCTTCAAACTCCTGAAACTCATTCAATTTATATTTCATTCCGGAAGCATGAAAAATCTATTCTTCGAAACACAAAAAAATCTTTTCTCCGCCGCAAATGTAGTAATCTTTCTGGATCTTCTTCCTCTCGCCCTTTCTGACATTTTGCAAAAATTGTCAATTCTAACTTTGCTTCTTCCTCTTTCCCTCCTCTAGTTTCTTCTGACGGCGCAACTGCCATTTTACCTTCTACTAAAGCTGAACTCTTAGCTCTTACTTTTGCCTCTAATTCTACCTTAGACGATTCCAGAGCTATTCCTCCTCCTTCAACCCCTTCCAACTCATTTATGCCTAACATTGTAATTTCTTCTAAAGATGTCGTTTCTGCTCTCTCTGAGCTTCACAGTAAGAAGGCGTATGGTCCTGATGGTATTCCTCCTGTGGTTCTCAAAAATTGTGCTTCCAAGCTTGCACCCTGCCTTGGTAAACTATTTCCTCTTTGCCTTTCTACTTTGACCTTCCCTTCTTGCTGGAAGTGTGCGCTCATTCAACCTGTGCCGAAGAAGAGGGACTCCTCTGAACCCTCTAATTACCGTCCTATTTCTTTAACCTCCGTTCTTTCTAAAGTTTTCGAATCTATCCTTAACAGGAAAATTTGGAAACGCCTTAATTTTTCTAATCTTATCTCTGATCGTCAGTATGGCTTTCGTAAGAACGTTCTACTGGTGATCTTCTTTCCCTATTTTCTGACTCTTGGTCCTCCGCTCTTTGGGGTTTCTGTGAATCTTTCGGTGTGGCGCTAGACATATCGAATACTTCGATAGAGTCTGGCACAAAGCTTTAATTTCCAAACTTCCCTCTTTCGCAATCTATCCTTCTCTCTGTAACCTTTTCTCTAATTCCCTTTCCGGTTGTTTTATAGCAGCTGTTGTAGACGGCCACCGTTCTTCCTATAAATCTATTAATAGTGGTGTTCTTCAAGGATCTGTGGTATCTCCAACTCTTTTTCTAATTTTTAATATTGATATTCTCTCTACTTCTTCTCCTATTTGAAAATTTGAAAAACGTCCCTCCCAACAGCAGTTTATAGATTCAAGAAGGATGGCTTTGGAGCAACTGACCTCTGATCTTTCTCGTATTTCAAATTGGTAGAGAAAACATGGTCGGTTTCAATGCCTCAAAAACTCAATTCCTCTATCTTTCTACTCGACACAATCTTCCAAACAACTGTGATATCTTCTTCGAAAACACTCAATTCAAACCTTCATCAGTCCTCAATATTCTCGGTGTTTCTTTTTCTCGTGATCTTTCTTGGAAAGATCATATTATTTCTCTCACTAAACAAGCTTCTAAGAGGTTGGGTGTTCTGAGGAGCCTTCGTGTTTTTTTTTTTACGCCACCCTAGTTGCTTGCTCTATAGGGGTGTTGTTCGCCCCTGTATGGGGTACGCCTCGCACATCTGGGGTGATTCCATACATACATCTCTTCTGGAAAAGGTGGAGTCTAGTGCCTTTCATCTTATAAACTCTTTTGCTCCTACTTACTCTCTCCAATCTCTTTCTTGCCGTCGAATTGTTGCATCACTTTCTCTATACCATTGCTTTTACAACGGACAATGCTCTTCTGAACCCTCACGTCGCATACCTCCTCCATTGAGAAGTCCTCGTGCGACACGACTTTCTACACAGTCTCATCTTTTCTCTGTCCAATTCTCCGACCCCAGACTTAGCCCCTGTGCTCACTCTTACATGTACTCTACTGGTAAAGTCTTGAACGCACTCCCATTATCTATTTTCCCAACTTCCTTTGACTTCCACATTTCCAGTTGTCGTATGTCTGGTCACGTCGGCCATTAGCGACCAGATTCAGAATGTTCACCAATTCTGGTGGAATTTGGTGGGCCTCCCGGCTTTGCTCGCCAGAGGAGACAAAAAAAAAAAAAAAAAAAAAAAAAAATATATATATATATATATATATATATATATATATATATATATATATATATATATATATATATATATATATATATATATATATATATATATATATATATTAAATACTATTTGATTTGTTTGAAGTGAGATATAGCCAAAAAAACTTTGGGAATTTTTGAAATTTGGTCAAAAATTGACCGTCTTGAAGGCTATATCTCGAAACCAACGAATCGCATTGAATAAAGTTTAGAGAGGAATTTGTATCTCCATCCCTCCTCTATACACCCACCAAAAATAAATGTTATAGTTGTAGTTTTTTTTTTTTATTATTTTGTCTGAGAAGTGAATTTTTTTTTTTCAAAAAAATTTTTTTTTTCATTAGCTGTTCATTTTGGCCTTATAACATTTTTCCTATAACTCTAGGAACAAGAGTCTGTTACAAGTTTTTGTTGCCAATAGAATTCTGAATATACAGTACAAATTTCAGGTCATTCTGAATAGGGGTTTGGCCTCGCCATTTATTTGAAAAAGGTCAAATTTCAAAAAAAAAAAAAAAAAAAAAAAAAAACTTTTTAATAGTTATAGACTCAGGAAAACACTAGAAAAGGAGAAAAGCTATATACATTGTAAATTTCAGAAGATTCTGCTGAAAATTAAAAAAAAAAAAAGAAATTGTATTGTTCCCTCAAGTATAATTTCCCATTTTAACCCCGGCTGGCAAACCCCAGTTTTCCCTGATTTTTAGCTTGGCCGGGGCCGGGGTTGGGGTTAGTAAAAATTGCCGTGATTGGCCGGGGCCAGGGCCCCGGTCGGTTCATATATATATATATATATATATATATATATATATATATATATATATATATATATATATATATATATATATATATATATATATATATATATATATATATATATATATATATAGTTGACATAGCTTCTTCCTTAGTAAACCTTAATCTAATTAGAAAGATTAAAGCCAATACGAAGGGTTTTCACATACTCATTTAATACACTGTGAACGTATAACACCGTACTTCGGTCCGTCTTCAGCACAAACTAAATTTTACAAATTTCTATTTTAAAATACAATTAAAATATAAATTCATTAACTATATGTAAGATATTTTGAATAATAATAATTGCAATAAAACAATAAAAAGTAAAGTAATAGTATTAATATTGAAATGACAAATAAAAATAAAAAGGCTGGACTATTTTTGGAAAAGGGACTTCTTTATTTAGTGAAAAGGACAATCGAAGAAGTTTCATCATTTAAAGATAGGCATTGAGTTTTTATGTATAAAACTTCAAAATCCTGCAATCAAGAAGGGAAGATGCATGTTAAGAATAGAGATTTTAGATGAAGGGAAGGGTTCTATCTTAAAAAAAATTTTATTTGACTTATTGAGCTGAATTTTTCAAGTTATATACATTTTTTCCTGAAGTTTTAAACTGATTTTGAGGGTTTTTCTGAATCTATAACGGTTTGAAAGTTATTTGGTCCCAAAGTTGAAAAAAAATTTAATAGCGGGGTTAAACTAGTCCAGATGAGCTAAACATTAAACTGAACAACCTTAGCCCCAATTTCTTGCATTAATGGGAACAGATTTTTGATATCACATCTAGAAAAAAAGTTTTGAGCACTTGAATTTTTTTCTTGAAAAATTTGCAAAAAACAGAAAAAAATTATTTAAAAAAAAACGCTACTCACTAATTTTTTTAATTTTTGTATATTGTGTAGAGGAGGGACATGGTACAACTTTTATTTAGTGCATTATTAAATGTTATTAGTTTGAAGAAAGATATGGCCTCTCAATCTTTGGGAATTTTTGAAAATTGATCAATAATGGCCCTTTTTTGAAGAGCTATATCTCGGAACAAACAAATCAAATCGAATAAAGTATGGAGAAAAATTTGTAGCCCCATCCTTCCTCTATACACCCACCAAATATAAGAAATGTAGAAGTTGTAATTTTTTTTTTTTTTAAATTTTTGTCTTAAAAGTTGGATTCTTTTTTTCAAAAAAATTATTTTTTTCCATAGTTGGTCAGTTTTGGGCTTATAACATTTTTTCTATAGCTCTGGGAACAAAAGTTTGTTAGACGCTTTTGTGGCCCATAGAATTATAAATATACAGTTCAAATTTCAGGTCATTCCAAATATAAGAAATTGTATGGTGCAACTAATGAAATTGTATGGTGTATGTATGGTGCAACTAATGAAATTGTATGGTGTATGTATGGTGCAACTAATGATTTGAATAAGGGACCTGGCAGTATCTCTCAAACTGTTTGAAGAACTTTCAGAAATTATGTTCTTTGGCAGCATTAAATTTACGTGGAGGTACTGCTTTAGGTTTATATGCCCTGGCTATGATCTGAGTCAACAAGGTGACAGATCGTGTGATTCATAGCCAGCTGATTTCAATGACGTCAAGACGATTATCTGAGTTCGGTGTTAAAGCTCAACTAGGCAAAGTTCTAGAAGATTCAGACAAGAAAGGTGTCATAATAGAAGATGAATAAATCAGAGTTGGCTGCATTGATATAGTCAGCGAACTAGAACCCGCTGGAAAGCTCAAACCCGATGCTTTCGTCAAATATCAACTACCCTCTGTCAAGGATGGCAGAGAGAACCGCACGCCTTCGAGTGGTCCGTGAGTTAATCCGGTTTCCGCGAATTTTAGCTCCCGAACCGGCGACGATTCAGCTTTTCCAGCATCTGCGAATGGAAAACGCAACCGCTCTACTGGAGGTTGATTATCCTCTTCCTTAGGTAAATCCCTATTTTGGTGTTCGCTCCGCCGTTCAGCCCGCATTTCATCCAACTGTCGGTTGGAATTGCCGAGTGCCGCATGTAACCGCTGTAATTCGGCTAATATATACGGGCTATCGGGATTATTTGATACCGCGGGTCTATTTTCCGGAACTTGTACCGCCGCCCGATCTTGTGTGTCCGATTGATCAGAAGATACTAACCTAACTCTAGCAAGTCCCTGTTATTGTAGTGTGCCATAGTGTTAAGAAGAAATTCTGTCTCTTTACGATCCTTCAACCCTCTCAATATGAAGACCAAAGACTCAACAGTCAACAGCACTTCCCTCACTCTTACTTTAGTTACACAACAAGATAAATGCAGACACCCAGGTCTGGTTTTAGGATCCTCGTGTTCCAAGCTTTTCCACCCTTAACGTGGCCTGGGTGAATCAAAGAAGAATTGCCAATGAAACCTCCAATACCTATGACTTATGACTCTCGTGACTATACAGATGACATATGAATCAGAACAGTCAAAAAAAAATAATACAGGAAAACGCAGGATACTATCTACTAAAGGAAAATACACCCCACTAGTTTATAAATTTTCTGAAATATAAATACGGACTCGAAAAACCATTTACTATTAGGAAAAATGTGCAAACCAGAATTCTTATGACCGTAACGACATTATTAGTTATATACAAAAATATAAATATTTTTGCATGCTTCAATGACTTACAATGAAATATTTCAATTGCATACACAGATATAAATATCTATGTAGTGCTCTATTATAAAAAATTTTCTATTATACACAAATATAAATATCGAGTCAATAATTGCAGCCTCATACACGAATAAGACTATTTATGTATGGTGCAACTAATGAATCCCTATTCACAAAATAATCTAATTGTATACATAGATATAAATATCTCTGTAGTGCTCAATTATACAAATTTTAATATCAAACACAAATATAAATATTTGATCAGTAATTGCAACCTCATACACGGATATCACTATTTATGTATGGTGCATCTAATGAATCCCTATTCACAATAAATGAAATATAAACTAGTGAGAATGATACCACATACATAAATATGAATATTTGTGTAGGTTTTGAATTACATAAAATACATGTTATTTAGGAATGAGTGGTATGTGTACTTAACTGGTAATTCGCCAGAGTAGATCATTTGATTCGCTTGCCTGCTCAATTGTTATTCAGCTTAAATATATGGCACAGGTTAAACAAATAAGTGCATAATTTGGGGTTATCAATTATCCCACACTACTCGTATGGCCTCAACATCAGTCAGATCTCCAATCCAATATGAGTTCCAAACTTGTAACTGACTCCACAATTGGTACCTAAAAGGGATATGGTTATTAAGTTAAATCAATCTAAACATTAACCCATCCAAATAGTTATATTTAAATGTCTAACCCTCCTATTAATGTAAGGATATGTAATGGTAAACTTACCCTTGCAAGGGAGATGAAATTGACAAATTAAATGAATTACTGGCTATCTTCCTGTATTGAATATTTTCTAGTCTTCCCTATTTTAAACTATTAAGGTTTTATAAATTATTTACTATCTGTAAAGGAAAGAAAAGCTGATTTATAATCTGTCAAACATAAATCCATGTCATAACTGAATAATTAATGATATTTAGCTCCCTTAAAATAAAAAGAAAATGAAAGGGGAGTTCTAACTATTTAATTGTAAGTATGAGCCTGGAGTAGCCTATTTGCAGATTTCTGCAATATTAATTACTAATGTTTTATAACAAAATGGCGCTTACTTTGTGGCAAAATGTGTGGCCATTCTAAGGATATGTTTCCTTCCACAAAAGGTGAAAATTTGTAACAATTATTGACTTTCGTACATATTTGTTATTTCTTTCATTCCTTTTGATTCATTTTAATTAAGAGTTAATTTTATATGGGTCTCTAATCATTTAAAATTCTATTTAATTGCTTGTTTGTTCCAAATGACACTACAAAATGGTGTTATTTGACAACTTTCTCCCCTTTATAAGTCCGCGGAACGACTCTGTGGCACCTCCTTGAACTTTATATTTTTACCTGGAGGTTCTGTTCATTTTTTTCCCTTGCTTCATTAACATTGCTTCCTTGTTGTTTTAAATTTACCACTGTATATTGGGGCTTATTAGCTTTCCATTGCTTGTTTGCTAGTTTCCATTTTAACGTTAATTTGTCTTTTGACTTCTGCATCAGAGTAGAAGTCTCCTCATTTAAGCCTTAAAATTCACCCAAGTAAATTTCTGGTAGAGTCTGACTTTGGATTGTGTCAGACGGAAACATTATATCTTTTGTTCGACCTGGTTCTTATGTTAGTTTTAATTTATTGGTTTTGAGACCCCTGGACATAGCTTATTATAATTTTTGTTTTACTCCGCTTTTTGATAGAGCTTAGGGACCTTTCTCCTTTTTTTTTTTACTAGTTTCCTTCTCTATCACCTGGTTAGGATGAAGCGTTAGGAAAATTGGTCTCATTCTTGTTCACGCTTTAAATTCATTTCTTTTGGTGCCAATTTTGCAAGGAGATTTATAGCCTCTGGGCTATTTGGATTATACAAAGTTCCAAGTGGTCCCATTTTAAGGTTTTCCTGGTAAATTGGTCATCTTATTTAGGGTCTTCAATTGATTGATTCAATAGTTCCTACATATATTTTTTCTCTATCACTGAAGGAAAGATATACGCGAACAACGAAGTAGTCCTCTTCATTGAAAATCGTTTATGTTTACTACTCTTTCTGTCTGGTCCAGGCCTAAGAAGAACGATAGTAGACGAGAAAACCGATTATTGGCTTCAGTCATACTCACTCTTTTTATTTCTCACTTTCCTATCCTCTATAAAAATTATATAATCAATTGTCATTTGCATTTAGAATATTCTTTTGCAAAAACAACACTTTTTTGTTTTAAAACTTTTAACTGGGGTTTTTGCTTTATATTAATTAAATTGCCTCTCTACCTTTTTTTTTTCATTAAAACACATTGTGAATTATTGTGGGTTTCTAAAGGTGAAATCATCCTAAAATATATTTAAAATATTAAATATATTGTATCATCCGCAATTATCGTATCATAATTGTTTATTTTACTACTAACAATTTCAACAGTGTAAAATTCAAACAAACCTCTCACACGAGAGTATCAAATTTATGTCTGCAAATAACAGTGAAAGTGTTTTTATATTGAGCATTCGCGAAAAAGTGTGTCAGATTTTCTCTTCTCACTTGATTCTAAAATTTTCATTGTTTCATATTTAATTAATTTAAGATCTTCTAAATTTTCTTCTGAGGTTTTATTGTGGTTATATAATTAGAAATATAATTATTAACTCACAAAAACAGTCATAATTATAAGTTATTTCATTTATGATAAATAATATTTTAATATTAAACTGTTTACTAGTGAGTCATTTTCATAGACTAAATTTTGTTCGTTGATATATATATATATATATATATATATATATATATATATATATATATATATATATATATATATATATATATATATATATATATATATATATATATATATATATATATATAATTGTAAGCTATATAGCACAACGATATATAACAAAACAGAAAAAATAAAATATCATTTAATGTTAACAGTCACACAAATTTTAGTTGATTCGCTTGGTAGTGTTGTTAATCGGATTGTTGCGTCTTCTTATCCGTTTCGTAAAGGCGATGTTGGGAATTGAATGGTTGTGTCCTCTTTTCCGTTGTTTCGTAAGAACACGACTTTGTGGGTTGATGCTGCAATCGGACTCTAGCGATAAGATGATTCAAGTTTTAAGAACTGGTTTTTGTAGTTCAAAGGGTAATAAAAAAAATCGAGTAAAAATTTGTGAAAGTTTTTACTTTGTGAACAATGGAAAATATATGAATTCTTGACAACAAGGTCAGAACGGAGAGGAAAGGTTATAAGATTATAAGAGCTGAACAAATCAGGGCTCTGGTTAAGAATTGACAGGAATGCCGAATTTTTACTGAAGAGTTGTGAATCAATAAAGAAATTCTTGTGTCATTTCTTATTATTGAGGAACATTAAGGAACATGAGAACTTAAAATACGTTGAGAAGACGATGTTGATTGTTGATTTAGTTCCTTCCCCGGAACTAAAAAGAATTATGTAAATTTCTTTTGTATAATTTTTATTTTATAAAATTTTCATTATAAATATGTTTGTATAAAATAGAATAAGACATACGTGAAACAGGTACTTGATGTGGTTTCACTTCGAGAATTTTAGTCCTTCTTAACAAGGTTATTTTATTTTATTAAATTGTGGTCTTAAAGTTTGAAATTGAAAAATGTTTATAATTGTTTGTTGTAGTTAAGTATAATTAAGTTTTGTATCTTTTAAAGATAGAACATAAAAAGAATTAGATCTATGAACTCAAAAATTAAAATATAAGAGACTCATCTGTTTTAGTGGAGTGATGATTGTATGTTCTTTCTTGAGTCTCCCATTATTTCTTCTTCGGTCAAGAGCTTCCACGACATAACAACTATCTGTTAATAATAACATTAATAGAGATTGAGCAAAGAGGCTCACATATATATATATATATATATATATATATATATATATATATATATATATATATATATATATATATATATATATATATATATATATATATATATATATATATATATATATATATATATATATATATATATATATATATATATATATATATTAGGGATGGAGCGGTACCAAAATATTTATTACCGATGGACCGATACCAAAATTTTTACCGATACCGATACCCATTTTTAACTGTTAAGAAAAACATATATATATATATATATATATATATATATATATATATATATATTATATATATATATATATATATATATATATATATATATATATATATATATATATATATATTATGATCCCAGTAAGGCTCTAGGTACTTCTCAGCGGGGCCAGCACTCGTCTCCATCTAGATTTGTCGGAAATAATTCCATCTTCCACCAACTGTTCTACCGTAGGCAGCTGATGTCGCCTCAGTGAATCCGCAACTAAATCCATCCATCTCTCCTTTGTCTCCCTTTCGGTTTTCTTCCTCTTGGCGTCCACTCTCATATTATATATATATAATATATATATATATATATATATATATATAATATATATATATATATATATATATATATTATATATATATATATATATATATATATATCGATACCTCAGAACCACACCGTAACAAGTAAAAAAAATGTAAATTTTTAGTTATGTACGGCTAATGGTAGTGTAGAACTGTATCTACTCGATGCTATAGAGTGATTCAATGGTTATAAGCCAGTTCAGAAGTTAATTAAAATCAAGAATAATTAGACTATTGGTATTCTTATGTTAACAGAATTTTTAAAATGTAATTATCTCAAAACTCTAAATTTTGACTTGTTACTGTATGGTACTGGGGTATCGATATATATATATATATATATATATATATATATATATATATATATATATATATATATATATATATATATATATATATATATATATATATATATATATATATATATATATATATATAAATTAATTTTTTAAAAACCACTCTATGATAAAACAATAAAAATTAAAAGATTAAAAGAGACATAACAAGAAAATTAAAAAAGAAATAACAAGGTGAAGAATTAAAACACGCGTAAACGTTTCAGAGCTCAACTCGGCCCCCTGATCACTACGCAAGGAAATAGAAAATGAACGAATAACAAAGTTCCACACTCCGAAGAAGAAGAAGAAGAAGAAGAAGAAAAAAAAAAAAAAAAAAAAAAAAAAAAAAAAAAAAAAAAAAAAAAAAATTACGCAACGTGACGTCACAGAATTCTGGCAACTAGCAAATGAAGGAAAATTAGTTTTTAAAAATTAACTTCAAAAAATTGACAAGAGAGTTATCTATATCGAAATATCCTGTTGAAATATTAAAATTGTTTGAGGTTTTAATGAAAAACGATTCTATCAATCTATTTAAATTCTTTGACTTGGAATCAAAAATAAATCTAGCACCCGTCCAATCTATATATATATATATATTATATATATATATATATATATATATATATATATATATATATATATATATATATATATATATATATATATATATATATATATATATATATATATATATATATATATATATATATATTTATATATATATATATACTTTTATTTATTTATTTATTTACCATCACTCACTGGCATAGCCTTTTTCAATGAGGGGGCATAATTTAAAAAAAGAAACAAAAAAAACAAAAAAAAACAAAAAACAAAAAACAAAAAAAAACAGAAAACAAAACACAAAACACAAAACACAAAACACAACACCCAATCCCGAACCTAACGTAAATCCCTCAGGTAGTCGAAGACAGAGGATTTAGAGTTTTTTTTTATATACAGCAGGAAAAACAAGGAGTTCTGCAGAACAGATGTGGCTGGAAAGGAGGAGGAACCACAATATAAATGCCTTGAGTTCGCAATGCTCATTCGAAGTTCTTGTGCAAGCAAGGCACCCCTTGTGCTGCGACAACGACGCAATGGTGGTGGAAAGCGAGAGGTCAACTCCTTCGAACACCTAGGTACTACCTCGTTGTAGTAACTATAGAAAAGAGATTGTGGGCCAGCGTCACCTTACAGAGAAAGAGGGTCAAGTGAATTTCAAAGTAAGGGACAGCTTATTAGTCTTTTAGCCTTAGACTCAACTTTATCCAAAAGAAGGGTGGAACCTGAACCGCCCCAAATGTGAGAACAGTACTCCATGCAAGGACGGATAAGACCCTCATATATTTGGAGAATCTGTTTAGAAGAAAAAAAATTCCAGCAATCTGAACAGAACTCCCAACTTTTTAGAGGCAACCTTAGCAACCTTTGTGATATGATCTTTTATGTTCAGACCAAGAATATTTATGTTATTCATAGGTGAGACGGGAGAGCTGTCAAAAGAGATAAGAAAGTTGGGATGTGTTCTTGAGAGGGAGTTAAGAAGTTGAGCTTTCAAAGAGTTGAATTTCACAAGGTGTGGTAGGCCACCGGGAAATCCCATCCATATCGGAGAGATTGGAATCGGAAAACTGAAGACGAGAAGCAACTCTAGAAGCACAAGAAGGAGCAGATTTGAAATGCGTAGAAGAATGGAGAGGTGACTCGTCGGCATAAAAATGAACAGAGTTAGAAGTACAGATGAGGAGGTCGTTGATGAAAAGTAAGAATAAAGTAGGAGATAGAACAGAACCCTGAGGAACACCACATTTAAAATATATATATATATATATATATATATATATATATATATATATATATATATATATATATATATATATATATATATATATATATATATATATATATATATATATCCTCTGGTGGGCAAAGACCAGAGACCTGCCAATATCCACCAGAGTTGAGGAGCAGCAGAAAATCTGATTGCTAATGGCTGACGTAACCCGATACACGGCGTTTATAAGTGTGCAAGGCTAAGGAAGTTGGGAAAACATATAAAGGGAGTGAGTTCCAGACTTTACCAGTAGAGTATATGTAAGAATGAGCATATCGGTTAAGTCTGAGGTCGGAAAGTTGGACAGAGAAAGGATGAGACTATGTAGAAAACCCTGTTGCACGAGCCCTTTTCAGTTTAGGAGGTATGCGACGAGAGAGTTCAGAAGAGCAGTGTTCGTTGTAATAGCGACAATATTGAGAGAGTGGCGCAATTCGACGAGAAGAAAGAGATTGGAGAGAGATAGTAAGAGCAGGAAACTTGATGAGACGAAAAGCCCTAGACTCCACCTATTCGAGAAGAGTTGTATATGTGAAACCACCCCAGGTTTGAGGCGTACTCCATACAGGGGAGAACAGCATCCCTATAAAGCACAAGCAACTGGGGTGTCGTAAAAATACCATTAAGGCACCTCAGAACACCCAACCACTTGGAAGCTTGTTTAGAAAGTAATGTAAAATTTCCAAGAAATATTACGAGAAAAAGAAACAGAATATTAAGAATAGATGAAGATTTGAGTTGTGTGTTTTCGAAGAAGATATCATAGTTGTGTGGAAGATGTGTCGAGTAGAAAGATTGAGAAATTGAGTTTTTGAGGCATTGAAAATGACCATTTTTCTCTGCCCCAATTTGAGATAAGAGAAAGATCAGAGGTCAGTTATTCCAATCCTTCCTTCTTGAATCTTTTAACTGCTGCTGGAATGGGCGTCTTTCAAATTGAAATGGGTAACGAAGGGTGGAGTCATCGGCATAGGGAGACGAAATAATAGAGTGAAGGTCATTGATGAAAATTAGAAAAGAGTTGGAGATAGGACAGATCCTTAAGGAGCACCAATATTTGTAGATTTATAGGAAGAACTGTGACCGTCTACAACAGCTGCTATAGAACGACCGGTAAGAAAATTAGAGAGAAGGATAGATTCCGGAAGAGGGTGTTTGGAAATAAAGCTTTGTTCCAGACTCTATGGAAGGCTTTCGATATGTCTAGCGCCACAGCAAAAGTCTCACCGAAACCCCGAAGAGCGGAGGACCAAGGGTTAGAAAGTAAGGAAAGAAGATCACTAGTAGAACGTTCTTTTTGAAAGCCATACTGGCGATCAGAGAATTAAGAATTTGGCGATTTGAAGAATTAAAGTGTTTCCAAATCTTCCTGCTAAGGATAGATTCGAAAACTTTAGAAAGAACGTAGGTTAAAGAAATAGGACGTTAGTTAGAGGGTTGAGAGGGGTCCCCTTCTTCGGCACAGTCTGATTGAACGCACGTTTCCAGATAGGGAAGGTCGAAGTGAAGAGACAAAGACGAAATAATTTGCCAAGGCAGTGTGCAAGCTCAGAAGCACAAGTTTTGATAACTGCAGGAGGAATACCATCAGGACTATACGCCTTCTTAGTGTTAAATTCAGAGAGAGTAGAAATTACATTTTTAGAAGAAGTTACAGTGTTAGGCATAAATGAGTTGGAGGGGGTTGAAGGAGGAGGAATAGTTCCGGAATCGTCAAAGGTAGAATTAGAGGCAAAAGTTTGAGCGATGAGTTCAGCTTTAGTGGAAGGTAAAATGGCAGTTGTACCATCAGAGGAAACTAGAGGAGCGAAAGAGGAGAAAGTTAGAGTTGACATTTTTGCAAAATGCCAGAATGGCGAGAAGAAAAGGAATCAGAAAGATTATTGCATTTGCGGCAGAGAAAAGAGTTTTTGGAATCTCGAAAGACAGATTTTGCACGATTCCTTGATAAAATATAAGTTGAATGAGTTTCTGGAGTTCGAAGACGACAGTAATATCTGAAGGAGGCATTCTTGCAGCGTATATCGCGAGAATAAGTAGACTTAAAACAAGGTTTGTTTGGTTTAGTAGATAGGAAAAAATATGGAATGTACGCTTATATGCCA
>SEYY01000921.1:40000-52500 GCA_009176605.1 Armadillidium nasatum
AAAAAATCTGTTATCAGTATCGGTCATTTTTAACCGATACCGATACTTACCGATACCGATACTTCACTCCATCCCTAATATATATATAAAATTTTAAATACTTATTATATGTTACTAATTAAAATTTTTCTTTTCAGCTGTCGTGTTCACCACACTTAAAGTAAAGTTTATACCCACTCTTCTTATAAATTACACTCATTTTGTATGTTTGTTTGAAATATTTCTTTATTTCAGACGAACATTGATTAACACCTATTCACTCATTCCTTTCTCCACTAAACTTCTTCTATGTATTTCTTTCTTTAGGAGATACTTTGATACATCTGCTGTTTTTTAATCATTGTTTTATTGCTTCGTGTATATTTGTTACAGGTTTGTAAAAAACTGTAATCATTTGTTTTTGAAATAATAAGCTAAAGATTGAAAAATATCCACAGTTGTATTTGAAGAGGGCTAAGTGGACCCTTTCATTATACAAAAAATATTTAAATAAAGGTGAAATTAACGTTGAAATCTATATAACCACTGAAACTGATATTTTTGATTGCGTAACAATTGAAACAATTTTACTGTACTTTCAATATTATACCCAATTTGACCATTATCTTTGTAATGAATATGACTTTAGGTGATGTGCATTTAGCTCTGGTCGTTGGTCAGAGAAATTTGCATTAACATGAGTCACTGGAAATTAGCACAACATTTTTTTAACATTTCATTTTAGTTGTTGCTACAGTACACACTCTTCTAGTCATTTTTAAGTACTTGTTTTTACTAACAGTTACATTAAGGTTAGACTCTATCCTTTCTGTATGTTTATTACACATTACTCCCAGAGATTAGATGCTTCTCGTCATTTTATTCATCTCTATTCTTACTTTACATCTTTTCCAACCACCTTTTAACTGGTCCCTTGGTATAGTTAACGAGTAAGTTCGTGGTTGATTACATTATCAGTTTTCTAAACCAAGGGAAGAACTTGTTACTCTTTTGTCTGATGATTTTTCACCAGGTTAGTATAGTCACTGGGAAATTGAGTAGAAAACTGTTACAGAACACAGCCACAGAGAGAATGATAGATATCGAAAGAGGGAAGTTTAGAAATAGGAGCTTTGTGTCATTGAAGCCTTTTTAATATTTCTAATGCCACATCAAAAGATTCACAGAAATGCCAAAAAGTAGAGTACCAAGAGTAAGAGAAAAAACATAGATCACTAGTAGAGTATTCCTTATGAAATACGACTGTCCTTCATTATACTCTTCAAAATAAATGCACTTGATATTTCTTTATGAATTCGACATTAAACTAAAATATATGTAAAAATTCAAAGTTAAAATTATAATAAATATAAGAACAGGAAATAACAAGCATGGAGTTTGCAATATTCACACAAAATTGATGTGAGTGAAGGCACTCCTTGTGTTTCGAGGGTGACGCAATGGTGGTGGAATGGGAAAAGTCAGTTAGCTTGAGCACCTGCCAATATAAGACCTATAGATAAGAGATTGTGTGCCAAAGTCACATGGCAGATATAGAGGGTCAAGGGAGTTTGAAAGTAAGGGACAGTTTATTATTTTTTTTGCCTTTTGTCCAAAAGACAGGCAGAGCTAGAGCCACTCTCTATCCCACAACCACCTCCCAAGTGAGAGAACAATTCTATGTACATGGAACATAGGAACATAGGAAATTAGAGACAATTAGAAGCCACAAGGGCCTATCGAGACTCTCCCAGTCCAAACAAATAATAACAATAACAATACTAATACATGCACAAAAGGCTAGGTTTATTCCATCCCTAGTTATCAATTCATTCATGTAAAGATAAAAGTAAAATTAAGCTCAATTATACATGCAATATTCAATAAACCATCACCCACTACAAAAAAAAAAAAACTGCCATTAGGCTTAGTCATAGGTTGATCTGTTGATCTAAAAATTTATGTATACACACCAATTTGGATTAGTCAAATTATATAATACCTAAACCATTCATATATCTATCTAGACCCCTTTTAAATTTGACAAGAGAATCACAGTCAACAATCTCTTGTGGCAAGTCATTCCAAAAATTAACAACTCTATTACTGAAAGAGTATTTTCTTAGATCGAGATGGCATGCCTTCTTTTTAATTTTCTTATCATGTCCTCTAGTTACTCTTCCACGGTCCACTATAAAGTATTTTTCAATCCCTATATTACTGTCAGATGCAAATATTTTGTAAACTTGTATCATATCCCCTCAGAGAAATTCTCTTTCAACCGAAAACATTCCTAACTCCTTCAACCTCTCTTCATAGCTCTTATTTTCAAAGCCAGAAATCATCCTTGTTGCTCGACGTTGTACTCTCTCCAGCATATCTATGTCTTTTCTTAAATGAGGAGCCCAAACCTGTGCACAATATTCTAATGCTGGCCTAACATAGCTATTATATAGCTTGCTTATAACCTCTTTGCTCTTGTAAACTACATTAATTATACCTAACATCTTATTAGCTCTATTCCTTGCTTCCAAACATTGATCACCCACCTTCAGATTACTGCTAATAGTCACACCTAAATCCTTTTCTTGGTCCACAGTCTCAATCCACTCCCCATTCATTTCATAATTAAATCCTTCATTTGAGTAACCTACATGAAGAACTTTACATTTTTTACTATTAAAGTTCATTTGCCACCTCTCTGCCCAACCAAGAAGTCTATCTAGATCACCTTGAAGCTTTATGCATCCATCATTATTCCTTACTGAGGTAACCACTTTAGTATCATCAGCAAACTTAGAAACCTTACATTTAAGACCTTTGTCTTAATCATTTATATATATAAGGAACAAAAGTGGTCCCAGCACAGAACCCTGTGGGGCCCTACTCTTCACTGTTTCCCATAATGACCTATTACCATTAAGTAATACACACTGCCTTCTGTTCTTTAACCACTCTTTAATCCAATTGTGTACCATTTAGGAACCGACCGGGGCCCCGGCCCCGGCACCGGGGAACCCCGGCCCCGGCACCGGGGAACCCGGCCCCGGCCCCGGCCCCGGCTAAAAATTAAGGAGAACCGGGGTTTGCCAGCCGGGGTTAAAATGGGAAATTATACCTGAGGGGACAATCCAATTTCATTTTTTTTTTATATAATTTTCAGCCGATTCTCCTGAAATTTTCAGTGTATATAGCTTTTCTCTTTTTTTAGTGTTTTCTTGAGTCTATAACTATTTAAAAAAATTTCTTCTTCTTTTTACCCTTTTCAAATGAATGGCGAGGCCAAACCACTTTTTGGAATGACCTGAAATTTGTACTGTATATTTAGAATTCTACTGGCAACAAAAACTTGTAACAGACTTTTGTTCCTAGAGTTACAGGAAAAATGTTATAAGCCCAAAACTGAATAGGTATTAAAAATTTTTTTTTTTTTTTTTTTTTTTTTTTTTTTTTTTTAAAAAAATTTAAAAAAAAAAAACTACAACTATAACATTTATTTTTGGTGGGTGTATAGAGGAGGAATGGGGATACAAATTCCTCTCTATACTTTATTCAATGCGATTCGTTGGTTTCGAGATATAGCCTTGAAGATGGTCAATTTTTTTACCAAATTTCATAAATTCCCAAAGTTTTTTAGGCTATATCTCTCTTCAAACAAATAGCATTTAATAATAATATATATAAATATATAAATTTTTTTCTCTCCTCTGGTGAGCAAAGGCCGGAGGCCCACCAAATTCCACCAGAATTAGGGAACATTATGAATCTGGTCGCTAATGGCCCACGTGACCCGACACACGCCAACTGAAAATGTGCAAGTCAAAGGAATTTGGGAAAATAGAAAGGAGTGTGTTCAAGACCTTACCAGTAGAGTACATGTAAGAGTGAGCACAGCGGTTAAGTCTGGGGTCGGAGAATTGGACAGAGAAAAGATGAGACTGTGTAGAAAGTCGTGTCGCACGAGCCCTTCTCAATGGAGGAGGTATGCGACGTGAGAGTTCAGAAGAGCAATGTCCGTTGTAATAGCGATAGTATAGAGAAAGTGACGCAACAATTCGACGAGAACAAAGAGATTGGAGAGAGTAAGTAAAAGCAAAAGTGTTTATAAGATGAAAGGCCCTAGACTCCACCTTTTCGATAAGAGCTGTATGTGTGGAACCACCCCAGATGTGCGAGGCGTACCCCATACAGGGACGAACAACACCCCTATACAGAGCAAGCAACTGGGGTGGCGTAAAAAAACCACGAAGGCGCCTCAGAACACCCATCTTAGAAGCTTGTTTAGTGAGAGAAATAATGTGATCTTTCCAAGAAAGATCACGAGAAAAAGAAACACCAAGAATATTAAGAACAGATGAAGGTTTGAGTTGTGTGTTTTCGAAGAAGATATCATAGTTGTGTGGAAGATTGTGTCGAGTAGAAAGATGGAGGAATTAAGTTTTTGAGGCATTGAAAGCGACCATGTTTTCTCTGCCCCAATTTGAAATACGAGAAAGGTCAGAGGTCAGTTGCTCCAAGACCATCCTTCTTGAATCTATCAACTGTTGTTGGGAGGGACGTCTTTCAAATTGAAAGGAGTAATGAAGGATGGAGTCATCGGCATAGGAGTGTATAGGAGACGAAGTAATAGAGAGAAGATCCTTATTAAAAATTAGAAAAAGAGTTGGAGATACAACAGATCCTTGAGGAACACCACTATTTATAGATTTATAGGAGGAACGGTGGCCGTCTACAATAGCTGCTATAGAATGGCCGGAAAGGAAATTAGAGAAAAGGTTACAGAAAGAAGGATAGATTCCGAAAGAAGGGAAGTTTGGAAATCAAGGCTTTGTGGCAGACTCTATCAAAGGATTCGATATGTCTAGAGCCACAGCGAAAGATTCACCGAAACCCCTAAGAGCGGAGGACCAAGAGTCAGAAAGTAGGGAAAGAAGATTACCAGTAGAACGTTCTTTACGAAAGCCATACTGGCGATCAGAGATAAGATTAGAAGAATTTAGGTGTTTCCAAATTTTCCTGTTAAGGATAGATTCGAAAACTTTAGAAAGAACGGAGGTCAAAGAAATAGGACGGTAGTTAAAGGGTTCAGAGGGACCCCCTCTTCTTCGGCACAGGTTGAATGAGCGCACAATTCCAGCAAGAAAGGAAGGTCAAAGTAGAAAGGCAAAGAGGAAATAGTTTGCCAAGTCTGGGTGCAAGCTCGGATGCACAATTTTTGAGAACCGCAGAAGGAATACCATCAGGACCATACGCCTTCTTAGTGTTAAAAGCTCAGAGATAGCAGAAATGACATCTTTAGCAGAAATTACAATGTTAGGCATAAATGAGTTGGAGGGGGTTGAAGGAGGAATAGCTCCGGAATCGTCTAAGGTACAATTAGAGGCAAAAGTATGAGCGAAGAGTTCAGCTTTAGTAGAAGGTAAAATGGCAGTTGTGCCGTCAGAATAAACTAGAGGAGGGAAAGAGGAAGAAGCAAAGTTAGAATTAAAATTTTTTTGCAAAATGCTAGAAAGGGCGAGAGGAAGAGGATCCAGAAAGATAACTGCATTTGCGGCGGAGAAAAGAGTTTTTGTGTCTTGAACAATAGATTTTGTACGATTCCGGGATGAAATATAAATTGAATGAGTTTCAGGAGTTTGAAGACGACGGTAATCTCAGAAGGCAGCATCCCTACGGCGGATAGCGCGAGAACAAGCAGAGGTAAACCAAAGTTTATTTGGTTTAGTAGAAGGGAAAGAAAATTGGAATATACCCCTCCATGTCAGAGAGAATCACCTATGTTATACGCTCAGCACACTCCGAGGGACCCCTCCCACGAAAGCAATAATCATTCTACGGGAAATCTAAGAATTACAACTGAAAGTCAGACCAGTTAGTGGCACCGAAATGCCAGAAACGTCTCCTCGCTGAAGACGAAGGTCGTTTTTGCGGAAGACTTGAAGAGACAGAACAAGATACGGATATAAGAAGGTGATCTGATGAACCCAGAGGAGGAAAGAGTTTAACAGTATAAGGAGAAGGAAAAGAAGTAAGGAAAATATCAAGTATGTTGGATTCATCACCAAGACGGTCAGGGATCCGGGTAGGGATTTGCACCAACTGCCCAAGGTTGTTCTGGATAGAAATGTTGTGTGCGAGTTCACCGGCTGGATCATGAGAACTAGATGAAAGCCATTGGCGGTGGTGAACATTGAAATCCACTAAAAAGATGATTTCGGAGAAAGGAGAAGTAGAAAGAATGTGCTCTATTTTGGAGTTTAAATAGTCTCAGAATTTTTTATAGTCAGTAGAATTAAGAGATAAATAGACAGAACAAATAAATTTAGTAGTAGAATTGGAAGAGAGCTTTAAGTCATAAAGTAGAGAATTCGTGACACTCCAAATTAGCGACAAGAAAGCAAATAACATCTTTGCGCGCATATATATATATATATATATATATATATATATATATATATATATATATATATATATATATATATATATATATATATATATATATATATATATATATATATATATATATATATATATAATATATAATAATAATAATAATAATAATAATATAATAATAATAATAATAATAATATAATAATAATGTTGCCCTGTCCCTCCACAAAACAATGTCCAAAAATAAAGGAATTAGTAGGTAGCGTTTTTTTTTTTTTTTTTTTTTTAATTTTTTTTTTAAAAAAAGGGTTCGATTTTTGCAAAAAAAAATTTCAAATGCTTATAACTTTTTTCTAGTAGTGAAATCAAAAATCTATTCTCACCAATGCAAAAAAAATTGGGGCTAAGATTATTCAGTTAAATTTTCAGTCCATGTGGACCAGTGGTTTGACCACGCTATTCCTTTTTTTCAACTTTAGATCCAAATAACTTTCAAATCGTTATATGTTCAGAAAAATGATCGAAATCAACTCAGAACTTCGGGACAAAATACATATACAATGAAAATTTCAGCTTAATCAGTAAAATAATAATAAAAAAATATTCAAACAAAATATAAGAAAATTAAGATTTTCCTTCTTGCTTTTTTTTTTTTTTTTTTTTTTTTTTTTTTTTTTTTTTTTTTTTTTTTTTTTTTTTTTTTTTTTTTTTTGATTTTTTTTCCTTTTCTGCTAGTGAATGTTTGTTTTTTGTTTTTGAAAATTTTTTTTACTTGTAGCACCTGGAGGTCCTCTTCTAATTTCCTGGCTGCAGATGTTACATTTAGCTATTTCGAGCCTATCTTGAAACATTGTAAAGTACTCCCATACTGCTGAAGCTTATCTTTTAACTATGTTGACTGAAGTATAAACAAAATAATAATTTTGAAATAATGTAGCTAATTGATACAAGTTTGATACATAGCAATAAATAACAATGATATGTATAAATACAGGTTATATTGATAATTTTATATCTTACATTTTTTCAAACTTTACATTAGGGTCTTACCTAGATAAAGCTGTTGAATCACAATTATGAATCAAAAACAAAAAAAAAAATTTATTTTTGTTCTCTTTGTTATACAAAATCGTTAATTTTCTGAATTTTTTTCCGAAGAAAATCCGTAAAATCATTAATTTAAGTGAATTTTGGCTATTCTACGCCTTTCCTAAATTAAATAAACCTCAATTAAATTTATTTCTAATTTTTTTAAAGTAAAATTTCAGTGCTTTTGACCTCTTTACAAATTTTAGGAAACCCCGGCCAGAACCCCGGCCCCGGCCAAATTCCAGCCCCGGTCCGTCCCTAGTACCATTCCATCCATACCACACTGCTTTGCTAAAATCTAAATATATGACATCAATATATGACTGTCTATACATTCAGTAATATATTCCATAAATTCTAGTAGATTTGTCTGACACGATCTACCCTTTCTAAAGCCATGCTGGGAGTTAAATAGTATCTTGTTATCATCTAAATGCTTCTCTATATAACTTTTCAGTAACTTTTCCAAAATTTTCACAACCAGAGATGTTAAACTAACTGTCCTGTAGTTCCCTAAATCTTCCTTACTACCTTTTTTAAAAATGGGCATCACATATGCTGTTTTCCAGTCCTCAGGTACCTCTCCAAAAGCAATAGATCGCTTAAAAATCAAATTCAGTGCCTTTGCAATACTGCTATTCCTCTCTTTTAGAATTCTACCATACACCATCCGAACCCACTGCCTTATTTGGGTCAATATGTTCTAATAAAGATGCGATTTCATTTAACTCAATTTGAAATGTTGTACACCTATTCATAACATGTATACTAGAGCTATTAGTCTCTAAACTGCTATCCAACCTTTCCTCAGTAAACACTGATGCAAAATAAGCATTGAAAATATTAACCAATTTCTTAACCGAACTTACAAAATTTCCATCAATTTTAGTTGGGCCAGTTTTCTTATCCTTGCTTTTAAATTTATAAAACTAAAAAACTTTTTCAGATCTTTATTACTGTTCTTTGCTAAATTAATTTCTGCCATTCTCTTTGCTCTTCTTATTGACTGGTTAAGTTCATTCCTAATTCTCTTATAATGTTCAAAATCTTCCCCCCTGCTCCTACCTTTGAACATTTTAAAACATCTACGCTTTTCACTGATTTTCTCTTTTATCTCTCTACTCCACCAATTAGGTTTTCTATTTGCCACCCTAATGGATTTATCTTTAAAACACACAGACTGAATGGTAGCCAATATTTGCTTGAAGTATTCCACACATGATGAAACAATTTTGACCATTAAACTCCTTATCCCAGTCAATGGTGAATAAGACCGTTGTATAATGGGAGTGACTGTTCAGAAGAAAAAGTTCTCTGAACTTAAATGGAATTCACATCTTTGAAGCCACCCTTGTAACCATTATTATATGAGGTTTTGCTATTTATGTTCAGATCAACAATATTGTTGATTTACACAGGTGAGACGAGAGAGCCGTTGATAGACATAGGAAAGTTGGGAGGTGTTTTTGGAAGAGATAGGTAAAGATGTTGAGTTTTAAAGGGTTGAATTTCACCAAGCTGAAGTATTGACCCTCACCCCCAGAAATCCCATCCAGAGTGGTAAGATTGCAACTCTAGATTCTGAATTGAAATTAGATTTGAAACGAATAGAATGAATGAATTTTGAAGTGCTACCAAGATCATTAATTAAAAGTAAGAGTAAAATTGGTGTCACCAGAACCTTGAGGAACAACACAACAGGAAAAGAAGAAGGGGTCGCTTCATCAACAAATACTGATATGGAAGAATCTTAGAGAAAAGTAGACATGAGTATGTAAAAAGAGGAAGAAATTCAAAGGAAGGGAACTTAGAGAGTAGTGACATTTGCCATAAACTTTCGACAGCTTTGGATATCTCAAGCGACATCCCTAAAGACAGAATATTATAAAATTGTAAGATAGGAGAGTATGTTACCAGTATACCTCGAGCGTCGAAAGCCATACTGATGATCTGAGATTAATCCAGGATATGAAAGTTGAGGAGAGTTCAAAGATTTTAGAGAGAAAACAAGTGAGAGCTCTATTACGATAGTTAGAAGGATTAGAACGGCTACCTTTCTTTATAATCGTCTGAACATATGCGCGCTTCCAGCACAGTGGGAAAGTATTAGTATTAAGGCTTAGAGAGTAGAGTGGGACAAGGACAACCTCTAGCTCAGACGCGCACACTTTCAAAATTTAAAGAGGAATTGCATCCAAAGATCTTAGGATCTCATGCACCTAATCATGTGTGATTACAAGTTGAAGCGTAGAACACGTGAGAGGAGTAGTAAGACGAGGGATGATAGTATCATCCAGGGTGAAATTAGTTGAAAAGATTAAGCTTTTCAAAGGAGGGTTAGCTACAGTACTGTCAGAGCGAATAAGAATGGAAAGGCAGATTTACAGAAGTTATTAGAGATTTTTTTCAGTAAGAGGCCAGAAATTTGTATCAGTATGAAAAAAAGATTACTCAATTTTTGATGCTACCATAAATAAAGGGATTTGAATCAGGATTCAAGTCCCGACCTTCGAATATGAATCCGATTCCAGATAAGTTTTGAATTTCTTGATCCCAATCCTAATCTGGAACCTCCGAATTTGAATCGAATCTGAACCCACCTAATATTTGAATTTCTCGAATCTGAATCCAGGACCTTCAAATCCGAATTGGGTTTTACCCATCATCATCTATATATATATATATATATATATATATATATATATATATATATATATATATATATATATATATATATATATATATATATATATATATATATATATATATATATATATATATATATATATATATATTTATTAGGGATGGAGTGAAGTATCGGTATCGGTATCGGCAAGTATCGGCATATTTTCCGATACTGTATCGGTATCGGTATCGACCTTTTCAGTATCGGTATCGGCAAAATTTTTGTATAGGAGTAAAGTATCGGTATCGGTATCGGTATCGGTAGTAGTATCGGCAAGTATCGGCATATTTTTAGGTATCGGTATCGGTAAAAATTTTGGTATCGCTCCATCCCTAATATATATATATATATATATATATAATATATATATATATATATATATATATATATATATATATATATATATATATATATATATATATATATATATATATATATATATATATATATATATATATATATATATATATATATATATATATATATATTAAAGATGATGATGATGGCCATGATATTGATGATAATGAAGGATGGGAAGTTGTTCGTAGACATAAACGTAATCATGGAAGTGCAGGATCTGTTAATTCAAAACTTTCATCAAAATCTACTTACTGTGATGAGGAAATGAAAGGTAAAACAATCTAAAGATAATTTTCTTAAATTTTCACAAAAATAATTCCATATTGCGATTTTCTTTGTTTGGTTTATTGCTGCAGCCTGAACTTTGGTTTTTTATTTATTTATTTCTCTGAAACAGCTTACACTAAATCGATGTTTATAGTTAACTCTTTTGCCTTGAATTTGAATAAGAATACTGTAGATTAAAATGATTATAAATTTCTTTCTAAAAAATTTACACTCTAGTTTTAAATAGTTAATGATTTAATAATTTATTTTGTGTTATTTTGAATCTTCATTAATAATGGTTTAGTGATAATTGGGTTCTCAGTTATTTTTTTTTCCTTAATAAATTTTGTTGTATTTAACGATGACTCTCTGCATATTTGTAAGCTGTTTAAGAAATATTTCATATTGTCTAAAAGTTTTTAAATGTTATTTTAATTAGCGAGTATTGAATTTTCAGTAAAGTATCCTCACAAGATGAAAAGCAGATTTCATCATCCAAGTTCAGCCATATCTTTGCCCTCTCTACATTCTTCGTCTGACATTAATGAACGGTTAGAAAGGAATTCTTTGCCAGGAAATTGCTTCATTAGTCAGAACTGGAGTGTTAATTCAAAAGAAAGTAAACACAATGTTAAAAAATTACACACCAAAAATAAAAGATTTCAGAAACAATCTTCAGAAATTAATGGTATTAGAAATTCAAATTGTTATAGGATTTGTAAAGTTACTTCCATGAATAACCATTGTAAAACTACTGTATTTCACCGAGAAACAAAAAACAAGGAAGAAAATATAGATAATGAAAAACTTAAGAAAGATGCTGCTAATGCAAAGACACAATCAGGATCTAACCTTAGTAGTAGTAGGGAAAAAGTAGATGAATTTGAGGCACATTTAAAATTACCTTCAAATGGAAATGTTTCATGTGAAGAACCTTCCATTGATAACCAAATTAAAGATTTTGATGCTGGCGATGGGAGTTCAGATAAAAGAAGTTTATTTCCCGTAGTGATGAATGAAGAAGGTCTTAAAAACAAAGTGTACCCTACTCTCACTTCAAAGACTGGATTTAATAAGCTTTTTTGCCCCAATATTATATCTGAAAGGTTAGAGTGATACTTTTACTATTTACATTATAATATATTAGCTAAGAGATAAAATGTTCAAAATTCTGTTTTGAATTTGAACTATAAATTTACCTTTATTTATTACTTATTATGTATTCATTTATTTATTTATTCTTTCTTTTCACTAATTTTTTTTTTTTTACAGTCAATCGGGTAATGAAAGTGATAATGAAGAAGAAAAACTGAGATGCAATGCCGAAGCATTTGAGTGTGCCATTAAAAGAGAAAAAAAATTAAAAGAAGAAATAGAAGAAACTAAAAACGCACCTATTGAGGTAATTATCATTCGTTTTAGAAATATCCAACCACTTACCCAACCACCAACCTAGGTTTTTAGTTTTCATAAATAATGTCAAAAGTGGTTTATTTTTTCCCCAAAAGTATGTTAATAGTAAGCCTCTGTAATAATATTTTAATACTATAAATTTCTAGCAATGACATACTGTAATGATTTTATGTCCCTCCAAGTGTCGTAATATTAATTAAACCACTTTACTAATGTCATTGTCTAGCAGTGACATGCTGTACCTACAGGTAATGTATGTTAGTCATGTTTTAAATTATAGATATATTTTGAATTTATTTCTAAAGCCGTATTGACA
>SEYY01000921.1:55000-59253 GCA_009176605.1 Armadillidium nasatum
CTCCTGATGATTTTGGTAATTTTTTTACTAATTAATTGTCAGTCAATAAGTAGAGGTTTCCATTTTTTACAACTTTCTTCGAACATCAGTTAAATTAGATTGCGTTTTTTGTCAACTTTTTCATTAAATACAAGATACATTTTACCCATTTATTTAGCTTTAGAAATAAATTTATAGAAATGAAACAAATGCATGAAATTACAAAGTCAAAGAATTGTGCAGAGTAAAAAATGTCACTTTTAACAGGCACTAATTATAATTTTTGGTTGGAGAAGGTCAAAGCACAAGGCCAAATTAGAGGCCAGGAATTTTTTTTTATATTTTCAGTTAAAGTTGGCTTTGGATGTGACAGTCGAAGGTTAAATAATTGTTTTCACTTAATACTAAATTAAAAATTCCTGAATATAATATTGCTTTCTATCTGACTTTAATGTTACCTTATTTAAATTAGATCAGTAATAATGAAAATAACAAACAGGTAAAGTCATGAAAGATGTTGACTTTAACTACTTCTCATTTAATTAAAGGATCTTTGAATCTTTTATTCTGGAGGCAGATATGCAACATTAATAATTCAGGGTCTAAAAGAAAATTGCATCAATTTTTTGATAAATTGAGAAGTTGAGTTAAAGCACAATTTTGGTTTACGTTTGCCATATTATTGTCAATATTCTATAGTCAGGTTATGATTAAAGAAAGGGATAATTCTGTTAATAATGAAAATATTTCTATTTTGTAGTCATATTATAATTCAAGAATGATATAATTGTATATACAATAAAGATATAATTTTTATTCTGTAGTCATGTTATAATTAAAGAAAGGAATAATTGTATATATAATGAAAATATGAAAGTGTGAGCTTAAGTAAGACAGTAAGACACAGGAAGAAAACCATTCACCAAAGCATGTAGATGCATACAAATTGTTCAACGTGTTAGTCCAAAATGAAGTTCATCCAATCAGTATTGAAATAAAGAAAATCATAATGGTCTTAAACTAACCAAAATAATTCAACTGTGATATAATTCTTAAAATACATCCTGCCTGGTGAAGTCTTATTATAATTTACGGCCTATCTGAATGAAAATACTACTTACAACCTCTGGATTCGGTAGCATTAGCACGTTTATCAACATTCTTAAATAAGTTACATAATAAATTATATGTAATACATATTTAAAATTTTTACACAAGGATAACAAGAATATTAAAATTATGAATGTTAAAAGAGTATGTGCACATAAGGACTCTGTGTTCTAGTATCCTACCCTTCTATGAGCCAAGTTCATCAGTTGTATGTTTCAATTTAACTTAAAGCACCAATGCAAGTTCCTCATAAAGATTTCTCATCCTAAAGCGACTTTGAAAACATTCATTCATTCATTGTCAACAAGTGTGCCATCTTTCCTACATTGCTTACCTAGTGAAAAATTTCAAATTCCCTCCCCTCTCCCCCCAAGAAAAACGAATGAATTTAAAAAAAATTCTGTAGGACTTTGTCTTATTAAACATTATAATAAAATTTACTATTATTAATATTATTATTATTGAAAAGTTAATTGTTCAACTTTAGATATGTAGTGCCGATGATGAAGATGGGGAGGCTGATATTGATAGCTATGAAATGTTTGGAAGTAGTGCTGAAATAAACTCCCAAAATGAGATATGTAATTTGAAGAACGATTTTGAGAATGTTTCAATTCAGACTGGGTTCCTTAATTGGGCAGATGAGGTAAGAAAATTCTTTTATTATTTTTCTTTTAACCATTTTTAATAGTAGAGTTGAGCCTTATATCCAGTAATTGTATCTATTATAATATTAATATTCTTTTAGTGGTGAGCAGAATATCCGATATTTATATGTATTATAGTGCAAATACTTATTTATTAATACTCAAACGTTCTAATAATTGCTATATTGAATAAGTTCATAACCGTTTATATTCTAAAGTTTCGCATTTTTGTTTTCATATCAGATAAAGCACAGGATGATATTTTTTTTTCTTTTTTGTTGCATAAAGGAAAATTTATTAAACAACATAGTAATTCCAGAAATTTTTTTTAAATTACTGCAAATGTGCTTTTAATTTTTTAAAATTAAAAGCATATTTGCAGTGACATACGAAATAAAACTCATACAAAAAATATGGTTAAAATATAATTTAAGGATAGTATTCAGATATACAAAATAAATTGTATAGAGAATTAGCCTTCTATATGATTAATTTTTATGGAAGCAAAATATTTTTCTCATCAAAATAGGCTTTTAAGTGTAATTCATGTTCTCAATCTCAAAATGTATGATTTTTGCATATTAATCGTTATATAATAAATATACAAAATTCAGATGTTAAACTAAAAGACATTTAAAATATTTGCATAATGGAACCAATTATATAAAAGAAAAGAGACGATTATGTAACTTAAATTAGAAAGAGCATTGATCCTAGAATATGGATTTGCACAACTTTACTGACTGTGTTTACAATCTCCAGACCCCTTACAAGAAGAGCGCCACAAGAATTGAAATCCATGATCGAGATCAAGTACTCTGAATTAGAATTAGACTTGGAACACCGTATCTAATACCCTATGAATTAAAATACGTGGTTATTCCAATCTCAGATAACTAACAGATGATGAATCGTAATACATGTGACATTGAGAGGGCTACTAGATGAGTTTGACAGGTATAAATGAAATGAATGATTATAATCGAACTTAACTCCCATTTCAAACCCCAACACTTTTGAGAACGATTGAACCAATACAAAATATCGATATTGATAAAAAACAAAATGACTAAATGAAATAGAATAAAACAATTGTATAAAAAGCTTACCATTATTATGTAAGTATAATTTGATTGTCAGTTGTAGTAAGTATTGAAAACCGACCAGACTCCTAATTTATGCTCTCATATGTGATGTGATAACAATAATTATAATATGAAAAAGAATGCTTTCTTATGTAGCAACATACGGCTATTATAGTTACCAAACATGTATATAACAACTTAATTTAGGGTGTTCCTGTGTTTATGGACTTTCGAAAATTTACAGTATAAACTTTAAATTTATATATGTGGGAAAATAGTCTACAAGTTCTTATATTCAATTTTTTATCCTATTAGAACCTATATTTGTATCCATCTAAAATATGGAAATCACACCCTAGAAATTCACTCAATTAGAACGTCGATATTTTTAGTTGACAAAAAATAAATAATATATATATATATATATATATATATATATATATATATATATATATATATATATATATATATATATATATATATATATATATATATATATATATATATATATATATATATATATATATATATATATATATATATATATATATAGAAAAATCTTTTCCTTTACTCAGATGAAACTATGATGTTGCTCGCGCTTGCAGTTGTGTCAGCATTAATTTAGTTCTGGTGATCATTGTGAGCTGGCCCTCAATAGAATCCAATCGTACAACCATATTCTTAAAACAGTCTTGAATTTTTGAAAATTTATTATGGGTTTCGATAAATGTGTGAAAGAAAATGGTGTGATGTATGTTGAGATTGAGTGTGTATGTTCATTTGGTGTGTTGAGGTATGAATGTGGTTTGTGTGGATATGGTTCAAGGAACAAATGAAAAATCTGTGCCTGTTGCTTCAGAAAATCTTATAGTTAAAGGAATAGAATACCCATTATTTTGATCTTCCTCAGCACATGAAGTTTTCACGTTACATATTATAAATATAAATACTTAAAGAACACATCCTCAAAACAGTGGCCAACACAGACATTAACAACAACATACAAACCTCAATTTCCATCTACAAACAATTTATCCGCCCTACCATCAACTATGCCTCCCCTGTCTGGCACCCAACGCTCTCCAATCAAAACTTAAAGAAACTTCAAATAACACAAAATAGAGCCCCCCGCACAATTACCGGATACACACTCACAACCCGTCAACAATACTTACATAATGAAACCAAAATATTACCTCTAAATAACCACCTTGAAATGATAGGCACTCAATTCTACGCAAAAACCCTTCTACCCACACACCCATGCCACCAAACTCTCCTACATCCAACCGAACACAGACTAAAACAACCACCATCATCCACAGCTACCTTCTACAAACCAATCCTAAATCACATTCCCCCATCCTCTCCCAACACCACAATAACCAAACATATTCATACTCAACTAACACATTCCTACTTGACAAACAGA
>SEYY01000921.1:59353-81853 GCA_009176605.1 Armadillidium nasatum
ACCTTTCATTCTTTTTTATCTCATCAAATCCTCACTTATCCTTTCAATCTCCTTTCTTATCAACACATGCTCAGCTTTCAGGATACAAACATTACATTCACCAACATGTTCTCTTCTCACAGTCCCACAAATGCCACAATCCACATACATACTCAAATTATTATAATATGCTATTCAAGTTAAATTATTACAAAGGCCTAACTTAAAGCTATTGAAATTATACTATATTGTTACAAGGCCTAACTTTAATCAAGAGCTCTAAGCAACAATCTAACCTCAAATATCCTAAATTAAACAACCACTATACAACCTTAGTCCTAGTTTAGCCTAGGGTTTTGAAAATATATTCTAGGATTATCAGAAAGCCTAATCTGAACAACTGGGTAGGCCTACTGCCAGTCAGACAATCCAATTAAAATATCTGAATTAAACTAGAAATTAAATAATCCTCACTAGAAATTAAACAACTTTACAAAAAACAAAACAAAAGTGCACTTAGGCTGAATATTATAAATTCTTGATAAAAACCTAAGGATTAGGCCCACCCTAGCCTTTAGTTGTTTACCTAATACTGAGCTTCAAGAAATCATACCTCAATATTAAATTAATGAATACCACTATTAATAATACAAACAAATAAATCACCCAACAATATAAATACTTAAAGATATAAAATAACTTAAAAATAAACAATTTGTACAGGTAAAATAAAGAGACCACTTCAAACACAACCTTCTCTGGTGAAAGCACCACCACTATAGGTACCGAGTTGCTACAGTGATTCGAAGCAAAAGAGCTTGAAAACCTTTCTACTATGCCTTCTTAGGGGAGGCGACGTAGCTCTGTGGAAGAGCCTTCTGTACATTGTTTAACGGCGACGCTGTTGTCAATGGGTTGGAATCCTGGCGTGCGGAAAATTTATCTGTCTTATATTGCTAATTTAGTCGCAACAGTTGTGCCCATGTTGGTGTTGCTTGACTTTGGTTGGTTGCTCCTGCAACTCAGGAGTACCCAACAGAATGCCATAGTAGCCCCAGTAGGGGTTCCAAGCACCCTCATATATATATATATATATATATATATATATATATATATATATATATATATATATATATATATATATATATATATATATATATATATACACACACAGTGGTCCCAAAAAAAAAACATGCATTTTAAAATTCTATAACTCGAGAATTATCGTTACCATGGCATTATATACAACGTAGATAGTTCAAAATTAGACAACAGCATATTTGATAGTTTATTTATATTTGAGAAAATTTAAATAATTGTCACTTCTCTATGTCTTGGGACGCCCACTTCCTGCTTTCCGTTTAAGCTTGCAGTTTCATCAATTTTCTTTAGCAGAGTGTCTAAACCTCCTAAAGTCCATCCTTTGTGAGGGAATTCATGTAATAATTTCATTCTGCCATACTTCTCCTCCATTTGATAACGTTTAATGAGAATTTTTATCTTTTTCGGTAAAAGGCATTATCTCAAGGATATAAATTTCTGAAATAAAACCATAGAAATTGTTTTTATATATATATAGCATGAAAATAAAAATCATCAAAAATCAACAAATAAAGGATTGATTTTTTGAATTTTTTCAAATATAAATAAACTATCAATTATGCTATTATCTAATTTTGAACTATCTTCATTGGATAATTATCGAGTTATTGATAATTTTAAAATGCATGTTTTTTTGAGGGGATCACCATATATATTAAAAACTTAAAAATTTTATTTCATGTTTATAGTTATGTAGATTATTTAATAGATTTTCAAATGCATATCTATATTATTCAACATAAATAGCCAAATATACTGTTACGTAAATAGAGTTGAAAAAGTTAGATCAAAGATAGAAAATATTGAATATTTTAATAATTTAAATTTTTTTAATTATATTTTTGCTGAACATCCAGTTGGGTTTTCGACTTGATAATGGGATACCAATATTCCAGATAGCCACATAACCAGATAGCAACCTGATATGCAGCCACCTAGTCACAACAACAGCAAAAATTATCTCAGTCATATCACGGTGGTTGCTAGACTAGCTTTAGGAAACCGGGAAACTTCAGCTAGGATGCTTTCTCTTTTTCATGTCACTCACCCCCATTGTAACTCAAAAACTATAGAAGTTGCTCATCTGCCCTTGCTTGAAGTACTCTTCTTTGGAAAAAGTCGAATCCAAAACTAAAAGACTTATAAACTGTTATTTACTTACAAACTCCTTTGGATTATTATTTATATCAAGAATACGCGAATTTGTAGAAAAAAAAGTAGAGTAGTACTTTGCTAGAAGTTGCAGTGTAGTTTGTGGGAGAAAATAGTGTTAATGCTTTTGTGTCTTTGTTGTGAGTTATGTATGTAATCTTAGATTATTTGCAAGGCTCGATTTCTATAATAAAGTGCTGAAAGATCTTTGAATTGTAAATTGTTACATATAAATTTGTTTTTCAGATGGATGAGGTTGACAAAGTGGAATCTATAAGACCACCAGGAAGGGTGTTACATATCCATGAGAAACTTTCTTCACCTTCTAGAAAGCTTCCTATTTCAGAAAAATTAAGAAGACACAAAGAGAAGTTGGCAAAAGCTCAAGAATTGAGGGGGAAACTTATGTTAGCAAAAACTGAAAAGCTTAAAGACTTATTTAGAAAGGTAAATAATTTAATTAATATATATATATATATAAATATATATATATATATATATATATATATATATATATATATATATAATATATATATATATATATATATATATATATATATATATATATATATATATATATATGGAAACATCTCAACATCCTTAACAACAAAAACCTCCACACCAGAATCCCCCCGCAAATCAACCAATCCCCCACATCACCAGACATCACTTTTTGCTCTTCAAACATTCACCCCTTTCTACAATGGACCACAGAAACCGATCTAAACTCCGACCACCTACCTATAATTATAAAATACCTCATCAAAAACAAACCCACTTACAAATCTAAAACTACATTTACCAACTACAAAAAAGCAGACTGGACCGGTTTCTCCAACTACATTGACGAAAACCTCACAATAAACGAAATTACAAACATATCCTCCCTCAAATCAGCAATCAATCATCTCACCCACACAATCCAGAAAGCGGCCAACATCTACATCCCTAAAGGCCACATTAAAAAATACGTACCAAACCTCTCCCCCGAAATCACTTCTCTCATAAAACAAAGGAACGCACTAAAACGCCAAAACAACCCCACACAACTCACCAAAAACAATTAGAAACCCTAAACAATCAAATATCAACCCTAATAAAAACTCACACAACTAACAACTACCAAAACTTCCTCATCAAAAACTTGGACAACACAAACAGCAAAAGAGTCTGGAAAACAATCCACACAATTCACAACGCAAAAAACAACCCTCTTCACACTCACGAAACTCCAACCAATCCCACTACACAAACCCCATTAACTCCCAAACAACACATCAACCTACTAGCCACACACTTCGCTAAACAAAGTAGCTTACCTACCCACCCTCAAAACAGAAAAATAATCAAAAAACTGAAAAAGCTACACAACAACCAAAACAACCTAAACGCCATCACACCCACAAACACACAAAACACCATTAAATCTATCAAAAACTCCCCAGCAACAGGACCAGACAACATATCAAATATTCACCTAAAACACCTATCCATCCACACAATCACATACATAACCTCCATCTTCAACAAATCCATCCAACTCAACTATATCCCTCCCCTATGGAAAAAAGCATTAATCATCCCTAAACTAAAACCCGGCAAAGACCCTTCAAACCCCTCCTCTTACCGCCCAATCTCCTTATTATCCACCATCTCAAAACTTCTTGAAAAACTAATCCTAAATTCTATCCTCCAATTCATCCCACAACAAAACTTCCAACACGGGTTCAAACCCAACCACTCCACCACCACTGCACTTACCAACATCATCCAACCTATAATAAATGGACTAAACCAAAAGCCATATCACAAAACTATATTAATAGCAATTGACATAAACAAAGCCTTCGATACTGTCCCGAGACATAATCTTATCCATAAAATCCTCCAATCCAACATCACAACAAATACTAAGAAATGGCTATCCAACTTCCTATCAGGCAGAACCGCCCAAATACAACAAAACGGCCATAAATCACGTACCATCAACATTAAGAAACGGAGTTCCCCAAGGAGCCATACTCTCCCCACTCTATTCAACCTATACACAGCAGACCTCCCACAACCCCAAACAGCTTCCACCCGCATCACTTCATACGCCAACGACTTAACTATTGCCACCACTCACAAAGACCTCACCACCGCAACAACACTCACACAAGACTACCTAACACAACTCCAAACTTGGCTAGTAGAAAACAGGATGACGGCATCACCAAACAAATCCTCCATAACCCCTATAACAACAGACAAACACATATCCAACACCCACCCACAAGTCCTACTAAACAACACCCCCATACCCTTCAACAAAACCCCAAAGATTCTCGGCCTAACATTTGACACTCACCTCACTTTCTCCAAGCACATTCAAAATACCACATCAGCCGCAAACAGAAAACTCAACATCCTCAAAACAGTGGCCAATACAGACATAAACAACAACATACAAACCTCAATTGCAATCTACAAACAATTTATACGCCCCACCATCAACTATGCCTCCCCTGTTTGGCACCCTCTGCTCTCCGACCGAAACTTAACGACACTCCAAACAACGCAAAATAAAGCCCTTCGCACCATTACCGGCTGCACACGCACAACCCCTCAACAACACCTACATAACGAAACCAAGATACTACCTATAAGGAATCACCTCGAAATGATAGGCACCCAATTTTACGCAAAAACTCGTCTACCCACACACCCATGTCACAATACTCTCCTCCAACCTACCCCACAGAGACTAACACAGCCTCCATCGTCCACCGGCGCCTTTTACAAACAGATCCTAAATCACATCCCCCCTCCTCCCCCCAATACCACAACAACCAAACATATACACACTCAACTAACACATTCATACATGATCAACAGACCTCCAAACAACACACTAAACGAACCCCCCCCTGAAATAAACCCCGACTTCAACAACCTCCCAAGACACTTACAAACCTCACTTGCAAGACTGAGATGCGGGCACCACCCAAACCTACAACATTACAAACACAAATTCAAAATAAACCAGGCAGCATCTCCCACCTGTACTAGATGCGGATTGGCCCCGGAGACCGTGAAACACTTTCTATTACGCTGTCCTTCCAACTCTCGCCCCAAAATCTTCTGGGGCATCACTTCTTTGAAGGATCTCTGGACGAGACCGACTGCGGCAGGAAGCTTCATTAGCGAAGTGTGGCCGCCTCAACATGGGGTGGTCAGGGGGTGAGAAGGTAAAAAAAAAAAAAGGTATATATATATATATATATATATATATATATATATATATATATATATATATATATATATATATATATTATATATATATATATATATATATATATATATATATATATATATATATATATATATATAATATATATAATATATAATATAATAATAAAAATAAATAAATTATAATATATATATAATATATATATATATATATATATATATAATATATATATATATATATATATATATATATATATATATATATATATAATATATATAATATATATAGTAGGATGTTTCTCCAACACTAAATTTAACAGGTAATTTTTTCATAGTTCGGGATTTTTTCTTTTCTACATAAATATTATATAAGTCAAATACATAAGAATATTTTACACAATGCGTGCCATAGATTCTGTAAGTTACTTAGGTGTGGCTAGTTATAACATAGTATATACTGTACTTTGATCAAAATGAAATTAGACTAATTAAACAAAATTGTGACAAATGAATGTGTGTTAATAGATTTTTTGCAACAACATGGTGTAATATTAAAAGAAAAGAAATGTAAAGCGTGCAAAATTGATTATAATGAAAAGAAAAGAAATTATAAATTTTATTTTAGTTGTAGTAAATATAAATCTGAAGAAAGTGTACTCTCGAATGCGAACATTTTATTTCAATGAAGTAAATTAAGTTACAGTGAAATAGTAAAAATAATGTTTTATTCGCAAACAGAGTATCCTTAACACAAGCAAGTAAAATGTTAAAAACAGGTTATAAAATTATCGATGGAATGTATATGAAATGTATTTTGCATTCAAGAGAGATAATGAAAACGAAAGAAAAAATTATAAGGGAAGGCAAAAGCATAGAAATAGATGAAAGTGTGTTTTCAAAACGAAAGTATAATAAAGGTAGACTAGTGAAACAGAAGTGGGTAGTAGGAAGTATAGAAAGAGAAGAGAAGAGAATATTTTTAATTGAAGTAGAGAAAAGAGATACAAAAACTTTAACTACAGTAATAGAAGACGTAGAAAAACAAGAAAACAATAATAACAGATAAATGGAAAGGCTATGGAAAGCTAAAATCATGCAACTAAAAACAGATGACAGTTAATCACTCATCGAATTTTATATATCCTAAAACTGGAGCACATATGAACACAATAGAGAGCATTTGGGGAAAGGTAAATAAAAAATGAAAAAAATTATATAACATCACCTAACCTAATCATACCATTCCTAACCTAACCTATCCTAACAACTTAAATTTAACCTAACCTAACCGAAGCAAACATAATCATATAATATATAATTATATGAATAATTACATATTAACGAAAAAATAACAAAAAATTTCACAATCTTTACAGATAAAAGCATCATTACCAAAGACTGGTAACTATAAAGGAAACCTATCAAGATATTTAGAAACTTTCATTTGGAGAAATCAAATCGAGAAACAATATTGTAGAGCCCTACCTTAATTATAAGTGGTGATGGTATTTTTATGTTAAAGTAATTAAATAAATTTGATAGTATCATAAATAAAAGCTCACCAAATACAACTTGCTTTAAAAAGTGGGATTAAGTTTAAGAACAATACAATAGAAATTTGTAAAAAATAATGGCAAATAAACTCGAAGGAAAACCTGAAATAGGTCGCAAATTTAACATCATCAGGAAATCATAAAAAGGAACCACAATAATATCTTACATTGAGAAAATAATCTATGCATCTTGTTCGAGAATTTGAAAAAAATAACTATAAAAAGAAAAACACTTTCAAAAAATTAATAAAAATAGATAAAAAATAAAATACAAAAAAGAAATAAAAGGCAAATGGCGGCTGAAATTTTGGAAAATGTAAACCAAAGGAATAATCTAGAAGGGTTGCTAGAAGGCTGTGGGAAAACAGGGAATTTGTACTATCAATGAGGGAAAATGATAAGAAATCTAATTATAGTACCTGTTAAAGAATCAAAATAGCACCTATCGATGGTTGCCAAATTTCGGACCAGAGACAATCGAAGCAGTTTTTCATTCTGTGTTCAGATTCGACATTGGAAAGCCATTTTCTAATTGCTTCGACTTATTTTGAGAAAAAAAAAAAAAACTTCTAAATAACAAAAAAGGGATTCTACAATCGCGCATAAAGAAAAGAATATTAATTAACCTTGGTAAATATAAATTAAGAAAATCAGTAAAAATTGAAAACTATATATATACGTATCGATTTAAGTGAAGTTATTATCACAAAGAGTAATTTTCATTATAACAGTAGTAAGTCCTTGTAAGTTAGCAAAACGATCGACTGTAATAATTTAATTAAAGAACTGAAGCACACGCTGTATATTATTACATTAAATAACTGAAGCACACGCTGTACGTTATCGAAAGAAATAGCTGAAGCATACGCTGTATACTATTCCATTACATAACAGAAGCACACGCTGTATGTTGTTATAACTTAGAACAGCGGTTCCCAACCTTTTTTTCCTTCCGTACCCCTTCATAATGTTTTTTATTTACGAGTACCTTCGTACACACACAAATCCAATATATATATATATATATATATATATATATATATATATATATATATATATATATATATATATATATATATATATATATATATATATATATATATATATATATATATTATATATATTATATATTAAGAACAATAATTTAATTTCGTAATTTGATATTCTATAATCTATATTCTATTAGTTTTTTTTCCTTTTGCTTCTTTTTTAATTAAGCCATATATTTTTTTTGTACCCCCAATCAAAAGCAGGCGTACCCCCAGGGGTACGCGTACTTCAGGTTGGGAACCGCTGACTTAGAAAATAAAATGAATACTAGTAATTTCTGAATAAAGTTAAGTACACGCTGTCTTGATTAAGTATTGAACCAAACCTATACATAAATGAGACTTAGAAATCACCGACTCGAAAGAGATAAATAAAAGCGAAGTACATACTGTACTTTGATATTTATATTTAGAAAATTCAGAATTAGATGACAATTAATTTGTATTTGAAAGATAAATTTAAACCGTTCGAGAATTTTAATAAAAAACGGTGAAGTTTATAATCTGTTCAAATTTAATAATTACATTTGTAAATAAATAATAGATTAGTTATATGATATAAATTGCGATAATTTGTTTATTTGAAGAATACTTTATTTTGTTTTCGGCTATAGTTATTATATAATATCATATAATATTATATAATATTATATAATATAATATCATGGACGTTGATAGATAATTTGTGAATACTTTGAATAAGATTTATTAAATATATTCTTATACTGCTACGAAGGAATTTCCAAATTTTCTCCGACAATTTTGATTTGAATTTCACGCTATTATAATCTATAAAATATTTTACAATAGTTTACTTTTGATATTGTTTAAACCTTTGGATTTACCGATTAATTTTGGATTTGAGTTACGATTTTTGACATACAAAATATTATTTACGAAATTATTTCATTTTATAGTATTTAGTCATCTTGAATTTTCCGAATCTTTTGGGGTTTAGGTTACGATCACTCATACTTACCATAAACTTTTATTGCATAAGGTTCTTATCCCATTGGGTAACCACTTGGAATTTTTAAAGATTTATTTAGTTGACATTGAAGATAATTTGGCGTTACCTTTACGAAGTAATTTTGTTTCTGTTGGTAATATGGAATCATTTTAGATTTTCTCATGATAGTTTGAGCAAGTAACTGCATCGATTGATCTTGTTTACATGATATTGAATACTATTTATGATAATGCACAGTTTATAGATTTTTAAATAAGGGGTTGAAAGTTAAATAAAATAAAACCAAAGATAAACAAAGCCTGCATATATTTTTATTTATAAGAAATAAAAGAAAAGATTAAATCTTCGAAAGCTATCTTTAAGCGGGTCCAGAGTTGTACCGTAGATTCTGAATAGCATTATAACATTATCTGAACACATACAACTCTGAAATAAAATAAGATTATTAAAAGTTGGAAAGCACAATGCAATATCTGAAACGAATAGAGTTGTCGGAGTATTATACATTAAACATTCTGAAAACACGTAGCTACGACAACAAGACAAAGATGCCTTCATTGAGTTATTGCACTTGTCGACAAAATAAAAATATAAATTTTATATATTTTGTCCTTCTACACCTTTTTTGCGAGTAAAGAGAAATATTTTGGTTCTCTCGAAAAAAGGATAAAAAATTTACCCTTTTTCAGACTTCTATTTTTCTGGAGGAAGATCCTACCAAATGTTCTTATATATATATATATATATATATATATATATATATATATATATATATATATATATATATATATATATATATATATATATATATATATATATATATATATATATAAGGAATGAAACGATACCAAAATTTTAACCGATACTAATTCTGATAAATTTTAATTACCCGATAATGATACTAGTAATTTTAAATCACCCAATACTTATACAAAAAATTTAGAATTCACCAACAACAGTGCCATTTTTCTTTTTTTAAACTGAATTCATGAAGGTTGAAACAAGGTTAAAAAAAAGCTGAGTAACAAAATTAGACTTCTTTTAATTATCACAAACGAAGCCAACTTTTCTGAATATATTTTTTCTTTGATTCCATATGTGTTCATAGTTTTTTTTTTTGCTATGATGTATAGTTTTTAAAAATTATCATTTCTTTTCTGCATTGATTTTTATTAAAATATTCATTGAAAGTTCTTAAAAACATTGAGTTTAATTTTCTTTTATGAAACTAACTTGGCTCATTGCTATATGATCCAACTATAATCCTCCATTATATATTCATTCCAAAAACCTTGGTAAAGATTTTCCATATTTTGAATGCCTTTAAAGAAGTGCCCACTCTGCTTATCACTTACAGACTCAAGATTTTCTGGGAAGCCCTCTATATGACATAGCAAAATGTGCAATTTCAAAGTTATACGACAATTTACTTCTTTGTAAGATTAGATAAGGTTGTACACCTCATTCATTTATGCTGATGATTTATTAATGGAAAGCAAGCCAATCGACCAGGATAGATGTTTTTCCAACTCTGGTGGAATTTTGTAAGCCTTCAGCCTTTGCTCACCAGAGGAGATATTAAAAAAAAAAAAAAAAAAATATATATATATATATATATATATATATATATAATATATATATATATATATATATATATATATATATATATATATATATATATATATATATATATATATATATATATATATATAGATAAATAGGGTGGCCACCCAAAAAAAACTCATTTCCAATGTAAATGAAAAAACAGGTAAAAAATGGTAACAATATTATTTACATATATGAAATATCATTTAATACTGTTTTATGTCATCATGTTGTAAAGATGATATTCTCCAAATATTTGACTGTAATTTGTCTGTACTCTTGTTCAATCAATTTCTGAAGATTTTTATTACAGGTCATATTAGGTGGAATTGAATAACCTTAAGGTCATCAAGGGATTGAGGTTGATGAGTATGCAGTTATGGTTTAAGTAGCCCAACAAAAAACAAAAAAAATCACAAAGGGTGAGGCCAGAGGACCCCAACATTGCCACACAATGAAATCAGTCTATCCGGAAACTTAAAAATTGCTTTGATCTTTGAGCTGTATGTGTTGTAGCTCCATCTTGCTGAAACCACACTGCTTTCTTCAAGCACATGATGTTTGAGTTGTGGCCTTAAAATGTTTCCAAGCATATGGATGTAACTGACAGAGGTTACGGTAACAGAAACACCACCCTCTTTTAATAAATATGGACCCATGATGCCAATATTGACAACAGCACTCTACACAGTCATTCTCTCGGAGTGCAATGGCCTTTTATGTAGCATGTGAAGGTTGTCTTCAGATCAATAGTTACTTTTTTTTGTATGCTTACACAGCCACTAAAGTGAAAATGACCTTCGTCATTGCTCAAGAGCAGTAAAAGAGCATCTTCCTGAACATGTTGCAGAAAATTCTCATAAAGCTCCTTGAGCCTAACTAGTTTGTTGAATTAAAATCTAGCACAACTATCTTTAAATGGTTAGAACTGGAGGTCTTTGTGTAGATTCTTCTTGCAGTTTTTCAAGAAATCGCTATAGTTAATGCATGCTTCCATACAAAATGTATCTGAGGCTGCACAGCAGATTGCCTCAATGATTCAATATTTTCAGGCGTAAGAGCACTCCTAAATTGACCAGGTGATTTTCTTATTGAATTTGAGACTTTTGCCTTAAAATTCTCAGACAACTGCAGGTTGATTTTCTGCTATAGAAAGTTTTCATTCCTTGGAATGCCGAAATATCTTCGTAAGAACCTCAGCGTGTTGATCATGGTGTTAGGGAAAGGAAATGGGTGAACAGCCCAAAAGTATTTGAAAATTACAGGTAAAGGGATTTTCTTTTCAATGGCCACACAAACCGAACTTTCCCTAAGTATACTTTATATCCCAACAAAATATACTGACATATATTCTTACTCACCAGGTATATCTTTAGAGTGGCAATATGAAAATAACAGTCAAGTGTCAGGGCTCTGGACTCTTCCTAATATGAGATGAAGTGACTGAACAATGACCAATTGAAAGAAGACCTCCCAACCTGTCTGGTGTACATACACTCACAAGTAATTGATGTCTGTAAGTCAGTCTGTCTATCGATTTACTACAATAGGTAGTCAAGAATATCTTAATACACAATGGAAAGAAGTATGCAATAAGATTTATACTAATTTATTGTAATTGAAAAAACTAGACAAGTCGAAATTATAAGATATAAATAATATTTAACGCTTATACTGTGATTAAGTATTTAAGCCCTGTAGGTATATGAATTAATGTCTTAAATTAAAAGTTGCTTGAAGATTCTATGCAAGTTACTATCGAGCTAGTGTTAGCGAGGGTAATAGAATTGGTTAGAGCAAATGTTAGTAAAAGGTTGTCTTGAGAGGTATACAATAGCACATACTTTAATTGGTTTGAACTTATCTTGAACCCTTCTGAAGATTTATCTTTGGAATGGGAATTTGAACTTTAGATGATGAGTTGAGATATCTACAATAGGCCCAAATCTTAGGAAGTTGGTATTATAATGCTTCAACTTGAAAATTTTGATGGAGTACAAATCAAAAAATAAACCCAAAACAAAAAGTCCTGTCAATAATGTATAAGATAAATACAGTTCATTTACCTATCCTTTTATTACACATATATACATAATGTTATATGTACATTAAAGACTATGTTTTTTAATTATTAATTACTTCATTACAAACCCTATCAACAATTAATCATTTCATATAGCTATTAACAATATATATATATATATATATATATATATATATATATATATATATATATATATATATATATATATATATATATATATATATATATATATATATATATATATATATATATATATATATAAAGACAAAAAACATAAGACTCGTGATAATGATTACTTTATGAAGTAATAACTAATATTTGTAATGACCTCTTTTTTCTTTTAAATAATTCCAGTTTTCAGTTAATCTTAAATCAAGTTTTTCAGATGCTCAACAATATAGTTGACAAAAATACATTCGTAGATTTTATGAAAATAAATTGGTAGAAAACTACTTGTATCCATTATTTAGAAAAATGTATCCAACTGCAAAATATAGTAATTCTATAATATCATTTAGAAACTAAAGATAAAAAGTGAAAAAAACAAAAAATAATTTATCATAACTTGTACTCAGCTCAATTTATCCATTTTTCTACTCTACAGAACCTACCACAAAACTATTGCATCTTCGAAAACACAACTCAAACCTTCGAATGTCCTTAATACTGTCAAAGTTTCATTTTCTCGTGATCTTTCTTGGAAGGATCACATTTCTTCTCTTTCTAAACACGATTTTTAAATGTCTGATATTCTAGGGCTCCTTCCGAATTTCTTTACATGACTCCAGTTGCTTGTTCTTTTTAGGTGTTCGACCCTGTTTGGATTACAGTTGTCGCAGCTCGGGTGAATCCACTCATATACACTCATGGTTCTTTGAGAAAGTGGATTCTAGTTTTGTTATCACTAACTGTCTTCAGTCCCTTTCTGTTTGACAGATTGTTCCGTCATTCTATATTACAACGAACACTGTACTTCTGAGCTCTCCACTCTCATTCTGAAATCCGTTGAAAAGGACTCGTTCGAAATGTCTTTCTACTCAGTCTCATCCTTTCTTTTTCCAGCTCTCTAACCTCAGATTTAACCACTATGATTAATCTTACATATATTCTACTTTTAAAGTCTGGACCCACTCCCCCTATCTACTTTCCCAATTCCCTTTGACTTGCACATCTTCAGCGTCTTATATCGGGAATGTTGGGCTTTAATTTGCTCCTAGGATCTTCCAGCTCAAATGAAAATTGGTGTGCCTCTGGCATTTACCCATCAGAGTATATATATATATATATATATAATATATATATATATATTATATATATATATATATATATATATATATATATATATATATTATATATATATATATAATATGAGAAATTGACTGATTTCTAGGAAATCTTATCTTTATGATGAAGGCATAAACTGCAATCAAAATTTTCAACATTTCTTTTCCTTTTTTATTTTAATATTTTCAAACGTTTCGGATTATCTAAATCCATCCTCAGTGACAATCTAAAAAATGATTAAAAAACTAACAATTAAAGAATTCAAAAATCTGTTAAAATTACAATAAAAAATTTTCAAAAAATTATACAATTAAAAAATTAGAAACTAAATATAAACAAAATCAATTCAAGTAAAAATTTTAAAAAGATGAAAAAATTACATATGCACTAAAAATCATAACTAAACAGGAACTCGCACCTTCTACCGATCCAGAAGAATTTCAAAAACTGAACATTTAAAATAACAGAATAACATATAAATTAATTTGGGTGGTTGGTTATTAAAATATTGTGAGAGAAACAATCAAAACAATTTTTTCAAAAAAAAAAAAAAAAGAGAAAATACAATAACATTAAATCAGAAAATGGTAAAATTAAATTAAAATGAACAATATATACATACATAATACATATAATATAATAAAAGCGCACAGTCTGATCAAACCGTGTACAATCGGATGGAACTAATATTATTATTTAGTGACGGGTTTTGGTTCCTTATAAATATGGACTCCAAAATTCTGCCGTCAGTAACTGAGTTGAATGGTTTTACTATTGCAAAATTATCGTTTAAAATAGGGTGGTCTTGTTGGAAAGCATGATCCCGAATTGCAGAATTCTCCGGGTTTGTCAATGGCAGACCAGTTCTGAACGAAAGTCCCTTGTGTTTTGAGATCCGGACTGTAAGTTGAAGGGAAGTTTCCCCTATATAGCAAGCGTTACAACTTGCACACGTATATTTATAAACAACAGAGGACCTCAATAACTTCGGGATACGTTCCTTTATTCGAAAAAAAGAGCCTAAACTAAAAGAATTGGATAAAATATATTTGAAATCAATATGTGGAAACAAAGGAGTCAAAATTTCTTTTAGTAGTTTTGTCAAATCTGTAGATTTAGGACCTAAAAAGGGAAGTTTCAGATAAACCACCATTTTCGGAACGGAAAAATCAGCGATCTGTGGGCGAAAAATGCTATTAAGATATGATGCTAAAATTTTATCGAACATATGGGGAGGAAAAAAATTGGTGCTAAAAAATTTTCGTAAGTAACAAATTTCTTTATGAAAGTTTAACCAGTTGGAGCAAATTTTGTGTGCTCTATCAATCTTGCACAAAATACTATTAAGTTTAAAACGTGAAGGAATAAAACTGAAGAAATTAGTACCCAAAATAGTAGAGGAAGGCTTACGATATACAGAAGTCTGAAAACAATCTGTTTTGCGCTCTATAAGTATGTCCAAAAAAGGGAGGGAGCAATTATTTTCTTTTTCCATGGTAAATTTAATGTGAGAATGTTTGTGGTTAAGATAGTTCAAGAATTGAGATGAATGGGATTCGTCTTTAAAAATAATAAAACAATCATCTAAATATCTACGGTAAAATATAGGTTTAAAACTCTGGGGACATTGATCAATCCAAATGGATTCGTGATGAGCTAAAAAAGCATTCGCAAATGATGTGGACCAAGAGGTGAACCCATCGCCATGCCATCAATTTGCTGGTGAAGAATATTGTTAAAAAGAAATATCGTGTCCTCTGTGGCCAATTGTAAAAGTTTTTTAAAATGAGCAGAACTGATATTAGAATTAAGAGAGGGATCCAAATTAAGAGGTGACATGTTATTAAAAATTGATTGTGTAATTATATTGATTGTTTCGGAAACTGGTATGTTTGTATAAAGGGACTCAACGTCAAAACTAGCCATGTAGCATTGTCCAAAAGACAGGTTTTTTATTTGATCTACAAAATGGAAACTGTCGTGAACTGTATAGTCATTCTTAGTTATAGCTTCAAGATGGGGAACTAAAAACTTTGCGAGTTTATACGTGGGGGAATTTATAGCTGACAAAATTGGACGAAGTGGGACATTAGGCTTGTGAATCTTGGGAAGTCCATAAATAGAACCAGGAATTGTACCACAAATATGTAGGTCAGAATTGGGGGGCAAAACATTGAGAGACTTTAATTTCCTGACGAAGTTATTGATTTTTGTTTCAATTTTAAGAATATGCTTAAAAATGTCTACTTTGAGGACTTTAAATTTGGAAGGATCAGAAATTAAATTAGAAAGTTTATTAATATAGTCGGTTTTATTAAGTATTACTACGCCTTTTCCCTTATCTGGTTTCGTAATTACTATTGATGAATCTTGACTCAATTCTTTGTTTATATGTTATTCTGTTATTTTAAATGTTCAGTTTTTGAAATTCTTCTGGATCGGTAGAAGGTGCGAGTTCTTGTTTAGTTATGATTTTTAGTGCATATGTAATTTTTTCATCTTTTTAAAATTTTTACTTGAATTGATTTTGTTTATATTTAGTTTCTAATTTTTTAATTGTATAATTTTTTGAAAATTTTTTATTGTAATTTTAACAGATTTTTTGAATTCTTTAATTGTTAGTTTTTTAATCATTTTTTAATCATTTTTTAGATTGTCACTGAGGATGGATTTAGATAATCCGAAACGTTTGAAAATATTAAAATAAAAAAGGAAAAGAAATGTTGAAAATTTTGATTGCAGTTTATGCCTTCATCATATATATATATATATATATATATATATATATATATATATATATATATATATATATATATATATATATATATATATATATATATATATATATATATAATCTTCTTTGTGAATGATAACAAAATAAGAGAACCCGATAGAAAGTAAAGGGAGGGATAAGGTCGCCAATCTACAAATTTTCCCCGAGTGACAAAATTGCTAGTTACGCCCCTGTACTGGCTAAACTCTTTTGTGTCCAGCCTCTTTCCTTCCTCTCCTTAGAACAAGCAGGACTTCGACACCTTCATGAAGAGATTTATATCTCACATGAAGGAACTTGCATGCATCCATCCCAGGACCAGGACACTTCTTATATATCGGAAGCTTTGAAAATATGTACCCATATGTATGTCTGGTTTGATTGTATTCGAAAAGCTTTTGAGGCACCTTGTAAAGGTCCCATCTTATTTCTTGAGAGTTTCGACCGGTGTTTTAAGCTTCAGCTCACTAATTTCAGGTCGGACATGGTATCTATTGAACGTTTAAAATCCGCTTTTGTACTTATAACCACTTCATCTTCATCGTCTGCTCCTGCAGCATCCTCTCCTTCATCTGCAGAGTCTGGCGCTTCCGCCTCTGCATTCGCTCCGCCATCTGCAAGCTCTGCTTCTTCGCATCAGCAGAATCTGCACTCTCTGATCCTGACACCTCCTGCTGATTTTTAATCAACACCCATAATGTCCCTTCCTCGTCTATTAGCTTATTCGGCTTCGGCCGAGCCTGTAGAAGGTAAGAAGGAGTCCTCGTTTAAAGGTTTCTTTCTCACCAAATCCTTTTATTAAATACTTTAGGTGCTCTGCACTAGCACGGGGGCTAGTTTATAATGATCTCAATTCTTTTGGCGGTTCCTACTTTGTGTGATGCTTTAAAGTCTCAGTTCTGCTGTTTTTGCCATTGTGAATCATTAGTTGTGTATTTCTTCCGCTTCTTTAAAGCCGAATATATATAATTAGTTTGTGGTTCTTCTTTGAAATATCACGTGTCATTCTTAACTAAGATCTCGTGGCTGTAAAAATAATAACTACAAACGCAAAATCTTTAATTTATTAAAAAAAATTTGTGTTACAAAAACTTGCCTCTCTTGTGTTGTTACTTCAGGTTTGGCGCCATTCTTTCGGTTTCATCTAGGGAGATCGGAAGTTCTCTGCCCAACTATATAATTCTTTTATCATTCATATCAAAATTCACTTTCATTCATTTCATCCGTTTAAAAGAAAAATTGAAGGTAAAATAATAATTTATTTCCTTTCATTATTATCCCATTATTACCAACCCTTCATATATATATATATATATATATATATATATATATATATATATATATATATATATATATATATATATATATATATATATATATATATATATATATATATATATATATATATATATAGATAGATGAGGTTAATATAGACAAGGAGCGGCTTCTGCTTGAGAAAAGAGATCTCTTTGAAAGAAAAATGGAAAGAGCCGAAGAGAAAAGGAGAGTCCATTTGCAAGAGATTATTAATAAAGCTCATGATGAGGAAAATAAAGCCAAAGAAATTGCCTTTATAAATGGTCTAGAAGCGCAGAATAAACTACACGATATAATGCAACAGCATCAGGTACACTATGAATTTTGTATCACTTTTAAGTTTTTGTTAAATTATTTCAAATTCTTATATATATATATATATATATATATATATATATATATATATATATATATATATATATATATATATATATATATATATATATATATATATATATATATATATATATATATATATATATTATATTATATTTATTTATATATATATATATATACATATACATATATACACCTTTTTTTTTTACCTTCTCACCCCCTGACCACCCCACTCTGGGGAGGCCACACTTCGCTAATGAAGTCACCCACCGCAGACGGCCTCCTCCAGAGATCACTCAAGGCAGAGATGTTCCAGAAGATTCTGGGGCGAGAATTAGAAGGGCATAGTAACAGGAAGTGCAACACGGTCTCCGGGGCCTCTCCGCATCTGGTACAAGTGGGAGATATTGTCTGGTTTATATTGTATTTGTGTTTGTATTGTTGTAAGTTTGGATGGTGCCCACACCTCAGCCTTGATAGGGAGATTTGTGAGTGTCTTGGAAGGTTGTTGAAGTCTGGATTTATTTCGGGAGGGTGTGTGCTAAGAACGTTGTTTGGTGGTCTGTTTGTCAAGTAGGAATGTGTTAGATGAGTATGAATATGCTTGGTGCTTGTGGTGTTGGGAGGGGATGGGGGGATGTGATTTAGGATTGGTTTGTAGAAGGTAGCTGTGGATGATGGTGATTGTTTTAGTCTGTGTTCGGTTGGACATGGGTGTGTGGGTAGAAGGGTTTTTGCGTATTTTTGAGTGCCTATCATTTTGAGGTGGTTATTTAGAGGTAATATTTTGGTTTCATTATGTAAGTGTTGTTGAGGGGTTGTGGGTGTGCATCCGGTAATTGTGCGGAGGGCTCTATTTTGTGTTATTTGAAGTTTCTTTAAGCTTTGTTTGGAGAGCATTGGGTACCAGACAGGGGAGTCATTGTTGATGGTAGGGCGGATAAATGTTTGTAGATGGAAATTGAGGTTTGTATGTTGTTGTTAATGTCTGTGTTGGCCACTGTTTTGAGAATGTTGAGTTTTCTATTTGTGGCTGTTGTGGTGTTTTGGATGTGTTTGGTGAAGGTGAGGTGGGTGTCGAAGGTTTGGCCGAGAATTTTTGGAGTTTTGTTGAGGGGTATGGGTGTGTTATTTAGGAGAACTTGTGGGTGGGTGTTGGATAGGTGTCGGTCTTATGAGGGTTATGGAGGATTTGTTTGTGGATGCCGTCATCCGGTTTACTGTTAGCCATGTTTGAATTTGTGCTAAGTATTTTGTGTGATTGTTGTTGCGGTATCGAGATTTTCGTGGGTGGTGACAATAGTTATATCGTCGGCGTATGATATAATGTGTGTGTGTGTGGTTTGGGGTTGAGGAAAGTCTGCTGTGTATAGGTTAAATAGTGTAAGGGATAGTGTGGCTCCTTGGGGTATTCCATTTCTTATATTTATGGGCCGAGATTTTTGGCCGTTGTGTTGTACTTGGGCGGTTCTTCCTGATGGGAAGTTGGCTATCCATTTCTTGGTGTTTGTTGGGATATTGGATTGGAGGAGTTTGTGGATTAGATTGTGTCTCAGGACTGTATCGAAAGCTTTGTTTATGTCTATTGCTATTAATATTGTTTTATGAGTTGGTTTTTGGTTTACTCCGTTTATTATTGGTTGGATGATGTTGGTGAGTGCTGTGGTGGTGGAGTGGTTGGGTTTAAAACCGTGTTGGAAGCTTTGTGGTGGGATGAATTGAAGGATGGAATTTAGGATTAGTTTGTCAAGTAGTTTTGAGATTGTGGATAAGAGGGAGATTGGGGGATATGAGGAGGGGTTTGATGGGTCTTTGCCCGGTTTTAGTTTAGGTATGATTAGTGCTTTTTCCATTGGGGAGGGATATAGTTGAGTTAGATGGATTTATTGAAGATGGTGGTTGTGTGGTTGGATAGGTGTATGTTTGATATGTTGTCTGGTCCTTTTGCTGGAGAGTTTTTGATGGTTTTGATGGTGTTTTGTGTGTTTGTGGGAGTGATGAAGATTAAGTTGTTTTGGTTGTTGTGTAGTTTTTTCAGTTTTTTGATTATCTTCCTGTTTTGGGGGTGAGTGGATAAGTGGCTTTGTTTAGCGAAATGTGTGGCCAGTAAGTTGATATGTTGTTTGTGGGTCAGTGGGGTTTGTGTTGTTGGATTTGTTAATGTTTCGTGTGTAGGTGATGGGTTGTTTTTTGCATTGTGAATGGTGTAGATTGTTTTCCAAAGACGTTTGCTGTTAGTGTTGTCCTAGTTTTTAAATGAGGTAGTTTTGGTAGTTGTTGGTTGTGTGAGTTTTTATTTGGATTGATATTTGGTTGTTTAGGTTTTCTATTTGTGTTTTGGTGTGTTGTGTGGGGTTGTTTTGGAGCTTAAGTGCGTTTCTTTGTTTTATGAGAAGTGATTTCGGGAGTAAGGTTTGGTTTGTATTTTTTAATGTGACATATATATATATATATATATATATATATATATATATATATATATATATATATATATATATATATATATATATATATATATATATATATATATATATATATATATATATATAATGGCTCCCTACTTAAATAATAATATTGGACCCTTTAAATTACAATTCTTTTGAACCACCTTTCATGTATTTATGTATAATAATAATAATAATAATAATAATAATAATAATATATCCATATTTGCCTTCCTGACGCATTTGAAGAAACCAACTAACCTACCAATCTACTTTTCCTTTCCCCATAGTCCTAGTTTAAATTGAATTTCTTTCACCAGTTCTCTGACATTGTTGAAAGAAACTAAAGTACATTTTTCCATGCTTAATATATATATATATATATATATATATATATATATATATATATATATATATATATATATATATATATATATATATATATATATATATATATATATATATATATATATATTATTTTTTTACCTGTTCCTGAAGATGAGGATAGTTTGTTTTCCTCAAAACATTGAAAATAATGTTAATAAATGATGTTCAAAGCTCTGTTTTTTTATTATTTATATATATATATATATATATATATATATATATATATATATATATATATATATATATATATATATATATATATATATATTCATTTCACCTCTGGTGGGCAAAGGCCAGAGGCCTACTAAAATTTCCACCAGAGTTAGGGGGGAAAGTCAGGAACATGGTCAAATTAAAGGCCGACATGACCTGATACATGGCTTTAAAGGTGTATAAGTCATAGAAAGTTGGGAAAATAGAAGAAGGAAGTGTGTTCCAGACTGACTTTACCAGCATAGTACATGTAAGATTGAGCATAGCGGTTAAGTCTGGGGTCAGAGAGTTGGGTAGAGAAAGGATGAGACTAAAAAATCGAGCCGCTCAGAGGAGGAGGTATGCGACGAGAGAGTTCAGAAGAGCAGTGTCCGTTGTAATAGCGATAGTATAGAGAGAGTGACGAAACAATTCGACGGACAGAAAGAGACTGAACAGAAATAGTGAAAGCAGGAGAGTTGAAAAGGCAAAAAGCCCCAGACTCCACCTTTTCTAGGAGAGCTGTATTAGTGGAACCACCCCAGATGTGTGAGGCGTACTCTATATATATATATATATATATATATATATATATATATATATATATATATATATATATATATATATATATATATATATATATATATATATATATATATATATATAACTTATGTAAATATCTCTAATAACGTATGTAAATCTGCCTTTCCTCCTCTTACTCGCTCTGATGGTTCTGTAGCTTATACTTCCTCTGAAAAGGCAAATATCTTCGGCCTCCTTTTTTTCATCTAATTCCACCCTGCTCGATTCTGGCATCCCTTCTACTTTTTTTCTTATTATGCGTCCCATACCTTTGATTACTCATGATCAGGTGCATGAGATCCTGAAATCAATGAACGTTAGGAAGGCCAGTGACCCGGATGGCATTGCCCCTTGTGCTTCCGAGTTCGCGCCTGTCCTCATTCAGCTCTACTCTATATGCCTTAATACTGAGACATTTTCCTCAGTGTTGGAAGCGCGCATATGTTCAGCCGATCCCGAAAAAAGGTAGCCGCTCTGACCCTATCAGCTATCGACCTATAG
>SEYY01000921.1:86853-136853 GCA_009176605.1 Armadillidium nasatum
TGTGAGAGAGTTTGAAGGGAAATGTGCAAACACAGATTGAAATTCAATCCAGCAAAGAATAAAGTTATGAGGATTGGAGGTGGGGATGAGGAAATGTGGAGGGAGGAATTGGTTTGTAGAAGTGTGAGAATGGAAACTTGAGAAGGTGAATGAATTCAAATATCTAGTAATGTTGGGTGGAAGGTAAGGGTGGGACGGAAAAAGGAATAAAGAACAGAGTGGTAGAAGGAATGAAAGCATTGGGGGGCCTAAGAAAAGTATGGAAGAAAGGAAAAATTTCGAAAGAAATAAAGATAAGAATGTTTGAATGTATGTGTTCACCTTCTGTATTGTATGTGTATGAAACATAGACGATAAGTGCTTGGTCGAGAAAAAGTTTCAATATCTTTGAGATGAAAGATTTGAGAGCGATATATAAATTGAGAAGGATTGATAGGATTAGAAATGAAAGAATAAGGGAGATGTGTAAATGGAAGAAGGGTGTAATTGATAGAGAGGAGGAGGATGTGCTAAAATGGTTTGGACATATGTGAAGAATGAAAGAGAACAGAATGGTTGGCAAGGTACGTAGATCCGATGTAGATAGGGGAAGGTTAGGGGGAGGGGAAGGCCGAAGTGGAGATGGATGGATGGAGTGAGAGTGATTTTGATGGAAGGAATTTGAGTTTAGACGAGGGTAGAAGATTTGTGGAGACAGAGATGGAGGGAGGTGGTGAAAGCGTTGAAAGGTAAGAATAGTTATGTTTGTAAGGGAATTGTGGCGGGCACCACCTCACGAAAGTGGGAAAGGTGATTGTGAAATATATATATATATATATATATATATATATATATATATATATATATATATATATATATATATATATATATATATATATATATATATATATATATATATATATATATATATATAATTAACATCCGCATCCGCATCCTCATCAAAATTAACATCCGCATCCGCATCCTCATCAAAATTAACATCCGCATCCGCATCCGCATCCGAACTTTTCGAAAATTCAAAATCCGCATCCGCATCCGCACTTTCGAAAATTCAACATCCGCATCCGCATCCGCACTTCTCCAAAATTCAACATCCGCATCCGCATCCGCAAATTGGAAAATATGACATCCGATCCATCACTAATATATATATATATATATATATATATATATATATATATATATATATATATATATATATATATATATATATATATATATATATATATATATATATATACATCATCATCATCATCATCACCGTCCAAACCTGTCGGGTGCTACTCTTCCAAAATCTCTTGATTCTGTCTTGTAGCATTGGTGTCTCGAGTGTTGTGTCTTTTTACGTAGCCGGCTTACTAGGCCTGTCGCCATATATATATATATATATATATATATATATATATATATATATATATATATATATATATATATATATATATATATATATATATATATATATATATATATATATATATAATGAATGAATAGTGGTAAGACCTAGTGCTGTTGGGTGAGTGAGAGGAGGAGTGGTGATAGTTTAGGGAATCACTGATAGAGAGTGCTAGGAATATGTGTGGGTGGGAAGTGTAAAAGAAAAGGAAGTGAATGGTGGTGTGAGAAGGTGAACATAGCAGTAAGGGATAATAAGGAAGCCTTTGAAAAATATTTAAGTACGAAAAGGTTAGAGGATTGGGAGGTCTATAAAAAAAAAAAAAAAGACAGCCAGAAGGGAAGTAAGAGCAGATATAAAATGTAGTAATAAAATTGTTTAAGGATTTAGAGAAAAAAAATAAGATTATTTTGGTAGGAGGTAAATAAAGTATTGGTATAAAGGTGAGGCGAGGGGAAGGGGGATTAAGGAAAATAAGACAGGAAAAAAGACAAGTTGTAGCAAGATGAATGGAGTACTTTAATAAGTTATTGAATGTGAGACAGATGAGAAGAGAGGTTGAGGCGGTTCAGAGTGATGTGGGAGGGATGAAAGGAGAACCTCGTAAGAAGAAATAGGGAAAACACTGAGGAAAGTGAAAAGTGGTAAATCAACAGGTTCGGATGGAATAAGTGGGGAGATGTTGGAAGGGGGGTGAGTGTTATAAAATGGCTAGCAAGACTGTTTAATTTATATTGGGCAGCGGGTTTGGTGCCCCAAGATTAGCAAGATGCTTGTGTGGTCCTTTTGTATAAAGGAAAAGGTGATAAATTTGGATGTAAAAGTTACATTAGGATAAGCTTTTTGTGTGTAATCAGGAAAGTGTATGGAAGAATTTTGATGAATAGGATAGGGATGAATAAGTTAATAGGAGAAGAACAAATTGATTTTAGAAAAGGTAGGGGGGAGTATGCATCAGGTTTTTAATTTAAGAATGTTTGAAGGAAAAAGGAAGGATAAAAGGAAGGATATGTTCATGTGTTTTATGGATCTAGAGAAAGCTTACGATAGGGTAGACAGGAGTAAATTGTGGAAGGTTTTAAGTAAGTATGGAATTGATGAGAAGGTAAGGGAAAATATTACAGCATTGTATAGGAATATTAGAGCGTGTGTGAGAGTAAATAAAATGAAGATGAGTTCTTTAATGGGAATAAGGGAGTGAGACAGGGTTGCGCAATGTCTCATGGGATTTTTAATATATTTATTGATAAAGTGGTGAGAAAGATGAATAGAGGAAGGAGTGGTTTGGGAATAAGAGATGATTAAGGTATGTGGGATGTGAATGTTTTACTGTATGTTGATGATGATGTGCTTTTGGGTGAGACTCAGGGGAGTTTGATGCTATTATTGGATGAGTTTGTAAAGGGTTACGATAAGTTGGGTTTAAGGGTAAATGCAGTAAGAGTAAAATGTTGTAGATGAAAAATGATAGGGGAGGAGTGAGGGATGTGGATGAGGGAGATGAAATGCAAATTAAGGTGGGTAGGGAGAGATTGGAGTGGGATAGTTTATTTAAGTATCTGGGGGTGATTTTTGGAGAGATAGATGGTATTGATGATGATGAAGTGAGACATAGAATAAGGGAAGGTGTTAGAAGGTTCGAGAGATGTTTGGAATAGAAGACTGCCCAGAGAAGTAAAAGTGAGAATGTTTGAGGGATGCTGTGTACCAGTGGTCATGTGTGGGAGCAAAGTATGGAGATTGAATGCGAGGAAAAGAAAGAAGATAGAAATTTTTGAAATGAAAGGTCTGAGGGCAGTTTGTGGTTTTAGTAGAAGGGATAGTGTTAGGAATACAAGAATAAAGGAAATGTGTGGTTGGAGAATGAGCTTGTTTTTTAGAACTGAACAGAGTATGCTGATATGGTTTGGTCATGTTTGTGGAATGAATGAAGAGAGAATGGTAAAAAAAGTGTTGGTATCAGAGATGGAGGGTGCAAGAGATAAGGGGAGACTGAGTTGGATGAGTGATGTCAAGGAGGTGTTAAGGGACAAAGGGATAACCTGGGAGGAGGATGTGCGACTGATGGAGGATAGGAATGAGTGTAAAAGATTGGTGGTTGGGTGAGTATGGGAATTGAATGGGGCCTGTGATAGACACCACCCCACAATTTAGTGGGAAAGCTATTATATATATATATATATATATATATATATATATATATATATATATATATATATATATATATATATATATATATATATATATATATATAATAATACCTTCCCACTAAATTGTGGGGTGGTGTCTATCACAGGCCCCATTCAATTCCCACGCTCACCCCACCACCAATCTTTAACACTCATTCTTATCCTCCATATATATATATATATATATATATATATATATATATATATATATATATATATATATATATATATATATATATATATATATATATATATATATATATATATATATATATATATATATATATATATATATATATATATAGATGGCTATATGCTCAAATGGCTTTAATTGTTCAAGTGTTTTATTTTGCTTAGCCTCAGTAGTGTAGGTCTAGACCGGTCAGCTATATTTATAAAATTTATATTCCTCTTACCTTAATATGGTATATTTTATCTTATTTCTATTATCTTATATAGTTGGCGTAGTAAAATATTTCTTCTTGAGTAATATTTTTATTTTAATTAAGATATTTCACAATTATTTACATCATCTACAATAATCACATGCGTTTGTTCACGCTGTTTTTTCTAGAATAATCTATATCTCAAAATTGCATATTCATGACCGACATATGTACGGCATGCACGATACTATAATAATCGATATATCGTTCATAATATCGATATATCGTTTATCATTTTATTATAAATAATTACATTTATTAAAAAATTCAAATATCAGCACAACCTTCATTCTAAGATGGTGATACCCAGAGAATGAATTTCCAAGGTTACTTGGGGATTCACACCTGAACACCCAACCTATGACATGAATTTGTTAGAATAGTAAATTGGAAGAAATAGTGAAAATTAAAGCAGTAGAGGAAACTTATTCTAACAAAATGGTATACCTTAAAAAATTGTAAAAAAATGTAAAATATTCAAAAAAAAATTTACAAATATATATATATATTTATATAGCACCTTAAATTTATTTATCACATTTTTCATTACTTAAACTAAAATATGGTTTAATATTTATTATGTTTTCACTTTGCACTTTATAATTCTTTTTTGTGTATACATTATTACCGGAAAATTTTACTATAGGATAGGGACCATGGTACACTGTTTCTAATTTGTTTCTGCCATATTGTTGGTTTTTTACAAGAAGAAATTTCGAATCTTGTAAGTTCTTTGGCACATATATTTTTGGATTTTTTGGCAGAAAATTCTGGAGACAGAGGGAGTCCCAAGAATAATTTCAATTTTTCTGCGTATGTTTTTATTGAAAGTGGGAAAAAGGACTCAATTGCTCTATTAAAGCTCCAGGGAGGGAGGGATTTTGACCCATCATTAAGATAGCAGGGGTTATTCCTTCTGAGTTTAATGGAGCAGTTCTTAAACATAACAGTACTAGGGGGAGGAGATCCAACCAATAATTTTGAACATCTTCCAACTCATCCGACAGCATGGCTCGAAGAGACCTCAATATTGTTCTATGAGAGTTTTCAATGAGTCCATTACTCTGAGGAGTATAGGCAGAAGTAAAGCTATGTCGGGATCCTAGCTCCTCACAAACACTTTTAAATAAATCAGAAGTAAATTGTCCACCACGATCCGAAACATAAGTTCCTACCACTCCAGCTATGGGTAAGAATTCTTTGGTAATTGTCTCCACAATTGTAGAGTTTTCTATGTTTTTCAAGGGGAAAGCAAAGAGATTGGAAGAAAATCTATCAATTAAAGTTAAAAGATATTTATAGTTTTTACATGAAGGCATTTTAAGAAGGTCTATATGAACCACCTGAAATTTTGCCGAAACTGGCTGGTAAGATTCATATGGTGGGCTTATTTTGCGTAATGATTTAGATCTCTGACATGAATCACAACTTAGAGCAAACTGCTTTGTGTATTTAGGCATATCCTTCCATACAAAGAGCTTCCTAAGAGATGCCAGAGTTTTCGTGACTCCAAAATGCACAAGTGAATGCGAATAAGAAAAAACAGGTCTAATGAAAGATTCAGGAACAAAGACAAGAGGTGAAAGTGGAATGGATTTATCGAAAATCAAAGACAGTAGGTCATTTTTATAATAATAGTTTCGCTTGGTCAGCTTGAGATTAGTATTTTCTTGCTTGTTTAAATATTTTTGAAGTTGCACATCTGTTTCTTGTGCTGCTTGAAGTTCTTTATAATCAATTTTACACTGAAATAGCTTAAACACTTCATTAGCGGAAATATGGAAAATAGATGACAGTGAATGACAGTCATCCTCTATTAAAGAATCCTGCTTGGGAGAAAGCTCTGGTGTGACCAATGCTTCATCGCAGAATGCTTCAGGAAGGACTTCTGTAACAGTGTCTTCTCTTCCAAGTTGGAGGGAATGGCTTGTTGCATCTGCATTTTCTGCAGTATTTGAAGGAGCTGGTAATTTCAGTGAACTGGTAGTTGGCTGCTCAGCAGGATTTCTGCTCAAGTAATCAGCAAGTATATTCTCTTCAGATTTAATATGGTGTATGTTCAAATCATATCTGACACGAAAGTTAGATAACGCTGCTCCCTTGCAAGCAAGTGATTATCATCAGTCTCTTTTTTTAAGTGACTGTGTGACTGAAAGATTGTCACAAAACACATCTATCTTCCGTCCTTCTATGATAAGTTGAAATTCTTTTACAGTTTTAACCAAGGCAATGAGTTCCTTGCTAAAAATACTATAGCTCATTTCAGTTGGGTTTAATTTATAACTATAGAATCCAAGTGGAACAGTTTTTTCATTTTCGGTTGAAACTACAACACCAGCCAAGGCAGTCTGACTGGCATCTGTGAAAATAGATATTTTGGCACTATTAGATGGAAAACCCAAAGGAGTAGCATTTTTCAGAGTCAGTTTTGCTAGATTGAATGCTTCTTCAGCCTCAGGATTCCATTTTACTCTATGTTGTGAGTAGGGAGCGCCTTTTAGAAATGAAAGAATAGGAGAAATAACATTAGATATTCCAGAAAGCGAAGATTGGAAATAGCTTATTCTTCCTAAGAAAGAACGTAGATCTTTAATAGTCTTAGGTTTTGGAATGTTTAATATAGAAAGACTTTTATCTTCACTAGGAAGCATATAACATTCTGACACATCAAAACCAAGATACGTAACCTTTTGTTTGCCAATTTGGCACTTATCAGCACTTAGTTTTAAATTAAATTAATTTAGCTTATCAAATACCATTTCTAAGACCTTTAGATGCTCTTCATGAGTTGGAGTAGCAATTAGAATGTCATCAATGTAGATGAAAATATTAGGAATACGAGAAAGAATTAAAGAGATATATTTAGTAAAACTTGTGGGACTAGAATGAAAACCTTCAACTATACTGTTATAAGAAAAACTCCCATATGAAGTATTAATTATTAAAAACTTTCTACAATCTGGGTGAACTTTCAAAATATAGAAGGCTTTCTTGAGATAAAGGACAGAAAACACTTTAGCACCAGAAAGTATATTCGAAAAATTCCCTAAATTTGGTAGACTAAAATTGTCACGAACTGCTCTTTTGTTAAGAAGCCTCAGGTCAGCTACAATACGGACTCCACCTGAGGGTTTTGGCAGAACGGAGATTGGAAAACCCCATGGTGAATGTGAAGAAGATAAGACCCCAGCATTAACTAACCTGCCTATCTCCACTTTAGCTTTGTCATATAGACATGTAAAGATTCTTCTGCTTTTTATATTTATTGGGGATCCTCTTACATTAAATTTATAAGGGACTAACTCTTTTAATGTATCATATACTCTTCGGGTGTAAGGGGAAATTTTTACACTTTATTTTTATATTCACTGTTATCACTATTATTTATATCACTTCTATTTTTACCATTATTTTTAAATTTATTACCATTATTATACCTACAGGAAGAATTGTTTATATTGCTACCCCCAGCATTATTTTTACCTTTAAAAATATTTTCATTTACTATTGTACTACCAGTATTACATAATTCTGTGTTATCATTTAAATATATATCAGTAAATAATACCTTAAAATTAAATAATAGATTAGAGTAAAAAGAAGGCTCAGAAGGTAATTTGGGAGAGAGAGGGTAGCATTAATAAAATGATCAATTCTTTCTGACCTCTGTATACCGCAAGCCGGCTGTTACGCCTTCCATCATGAATTTCTATAGTTCTTCCTCTCTTTCTCATAAAACAAACCCCATTTAAGCTTTTTTATATCTTGCGTTCGGTATCTCGTCATCATACCAAATCCTACATGAGGAATTTTGCTCCTTCAAAAACTGTTCAACAATTATAACTTCCCACCCAATTTGTTTTTACAGTATGTCTTCGATTTTCTCAACAATAAATAGCGTCCGCCTGATGCTGTTTGTACAGTTCCCCCAAAAAACTCTACTTTAGTTTTCCATTTCTTAATTTTTCTACTACAATTATCAAACATACTCTTCGCTAATACTTATCACAGTATTATCATCATATAAATTTTCATTTCACTTACAACACCCCCTTCAAAATCTCTTCCTTCTTTCGCTATAAACCATCTTTTTCATCCCTCCTATCAGCTTCAGTAGTTTACAAATTTACTTATCCTTTATGTAACAAAGGCAACATTGGTTCAACTACTAGACTTTTCCATACACACATATGTGAATATTAAGTAATTTCTGTTCGCATCTCTCTTCCTTTGTCATCCCTCCTTTCTCAATTATACGCAACCACACACTCTCTTGTCATTTTCTTCCTGTTCCTAAGCATTTCTCTGTTCTAGACACCCATTCTGATCCTTTCTCTTTTCGTATACTTGAATTTTTGTACATACACAATCACAAGCCTCAGCTCAACAACAATTTTATATCTGGTGCCCTACACATTGTACAAACATAGATTTTTCATACCAACCTCTAAAATGTTTCCCTCCTAATCTGCTCTTTGTGTTAATTTTTAGGAAGGCTCTCTCCTTCATCTCTTTCTTGTCATATACTTTAGATGCCCTATGTCATCTTCTACTGAGCACATTCCCTTTGATATCATTTCCCCCCCCCCCACCACCACATATTTACGTTCAAGCTTGTATGATTGACTATTCATGTTTTTCCATTGTCATAGTAAGATTTATACATGTATATGTGGGTATGTGTATCTATGTATGTGTTTGTGAATGTGTGTATATATGTATGCCTATGTATGTGCATTTATATATATATATATATATATATATATATATATATATATATATATATATATATATATATATATATATATATATATATATATATATATATATATATATATATGATCATGTAAGTGTGTGCGTCTGTGTGAATATGTATATAGATTAATACATCCATGCATGTTTGTGTGTGTATGAATATGTATATATCCATAGATTGTAGGAATGTATCTAATTATTTTGGTTTATGTATGTGCATCTATGTGTGCTTAAATTCATGGTGTGCATTTGGTTTGGTCAAATGTTCGTTATTTCGCAGTATTGCATGTTAGTACATAAGTGTGTGCTTGACTATAGGTTTCACCTTTTCACTCACAAGCAATTTTCTTATTACAGTTTTTGTTTCTGCCGTGTCACATTGTACATTAATTACCATAACTTTTTATTATATATTATGTTCTTTTTATATTTTTATTTTTTTTATTTTTTATTTATTTATTTTTATGTTTTTTCAATTTGTTCGTTATTTTTATCGTTTTTTCTGTGTTTATTGATGTCTTTTTGTTTTTTTTTTACTCATTATGGCAATCCTGAAAATGATCCTAGTTATGGACTGAAAACGTTGAAAATGTTAAGATTAATGTCAAAGATGAACTTTACACCTGATTTTTTTGATTAGATGGCTGTATTTTAAGCCAATATAATTTTTTCATTATTATGCTATATTCATTCGTAGCCATCTTTTTTATAATTAAACTAACTAAAGGGGCTATATTGTAGGCAATTAGAGAAAATAAAGGTAATATATAGAACGTCTTGAATAGTTAGTACTCACAATGTTTCGTAGATATGGGTATTCAAATTGTATCGTCCGTTTTTCCTCTTGACACGGACGATGTTGTTGATATGAAGTCGCTCTCCGACGTATACGAACAAAAATTCTCAGCTCCGTAGTAAGGACTATTGGGATCACAAAAGAGCGGATGGCAGCATATGTACAATAACAAACCGTTTTTCAAAGTTGAAGGTGAATAAAATTCGGTAATAAAATTTTAGAATATTTATTCTTAGACAATGGGAGTTATGAAAGAAAGAATTCTTTTTTCAAAAGCAAAGATATAGAACGTATGAGAAGGTCTTGAGAAAAACGAAGGAACGGTTGAATAGGGTTTTTGTGGTTATTGAAAACTGACGAGAATGTAGCATTCAGAAGAATATCGCTCAACAAAGAAATCTCGTAATCAAGTATTTTAATTGAGGAATATGGAAAACAATGTTGTTGAAGGACGATGAGACGTTAATTAAGTTGATTATACAGTTCCCAATCCCGGGACTGTGGAAGAAAAATTCTTGTTTTTATTTTATGTTTCTATTAAATTGCTTATATTTTATTTTCTTTTACTTTTCAATATTTTAAATGAAATAAAAATGAATATATCTTACGCGAGGGTTTTCCTGGTGATCGAAATTCTCGCTCAATTTGTAGACAATCGTAATATATTATTTTTACTTAGAGTCTTAATTAGGTAATAGTTGTCAATAAGTTTTTATTTTGTTTTTAATACTTTTAGCAAAATAGTCTTTAATTTTAATCAAATAATATTCTACCTAGAATAGACAAATAAGAGAGTTAATGTTTACAAAAAAAGAAAAGGGATACATATCAGTAAGTTGTTTGTTGAAGAATCCTCCAGAGTGTATTATACTGGATTGTAGTTTATGTTATTGAACCCTCTGAAAACCCTCTAGAGCTTCCCCTCCTTTCTTGTAATCATAGGCTTCTATGACAGCTTCCTGTGAAAAATATCATTAATAGTGACAGAACACCCGTTCTTACAATATATATATATATATATATATATATATATATATATATATATATATATATATATATATATATATATATATATATATATATATATATATATATATATATATATATATATATATATATATATATATATATATATATATATATATATATATATATATATATATATATATATATATATATATATATATATATATATATATTGTTGGGAATTTCTATACCGCTGAAATCCCTGAAAATGCTGAATGCAGATATGTTACTGCTCTGCCAAGAATAAACCTAATTCTATTACATTTAGCTTACAATTAATAAAAAGAAATTAATGAATAACTCACCATTTAAAATATTAAATAGTTAAATAGTAAAGGAGATCTTAAGGGATTTACTTTGTTTCCAAGGTTTAAAACTTGGATATTCGGCATATTTGTATAAGCTCATAAATAAATTTTATAATTTTATTTATTAGGGTTAAATAAGGTTGAAGTGATGATAAAATAAAGAGGACCTATGAGGTCTTAAATTATGTAGATTTCGCACCAATGGGAAAAAATATTCCCAAAGGAAAATTTCAATAATTTTCTACCATTAAAACTGCTGCCTTTGAACATAAGAATATAAAGTAAAAAAATAGAATGAGTTTACGTACCAGTAAAATCTTCAAAGGAATAAATGATGAATGGATAGATCAGATAAATGACTTCTCTTGAACCAACCCCCACAGCAAAAGAAATTAATATTAGAAGGAAGGTAAGCTTCTCAAACTTACCAAAGCATGCGGTGCAACACTCAAGCAAAAAAATAAAAAAATGGAATTAGGAAAAAAATAAGTGTGTCCACACATGCAAATGATGGTGAAGAGGACAAAACAAAATATTTACCTTTGTGATTCGGCCATTAATCCTCATTGATCACCATACAATTACATGCGGAGTAAAGAAACAACAGTTGAGAGTACACAATGTAATAAAAAATATTTAATTATAGGTACAAAAAAAAAATACATATATATATTTATTTCCTTGTTATATCTTTTAAGATATAATTAATAAGTCTATAGAACACTCCCTCTTTCACTGCGCACTTACACACACATACACACAAATATATTTTTGTTTTCTTCTCTAAACTAAGACAATAAATATATATATATATATATATATATAATATATATATATATATATATATATATATATATATATATATATATATATATATATATATATATATATATATATATATATTAGGGCTATAGAGAGTTTCCTTTTACTCTCTTTCCTTTCTTTGTTAAAAAAAAAATACATATATATATATCACAATAGACAACTAAATAAAGGTATAAATAAATAAATACTCAATATATTACTGAGAATTCAACCTGCCGTCATAATTAATTCAAGATGTTTATCTTAATTTCACAACGATGTCTTTCTTTTTATGCGATGTTTTATGTATATATATATATTTATATATATATATATATATATATATATATATATATATATATATATATATATATATATATATATATATATATATATATATATATATATCTCAAAGCAGATATTTCGATAAACGAATCGGCTCAATAGGAATAAGACTTTTTAAGCTTGATTAAAGTTTGTGAAGAAGTTGGGATTCCACCAAAAGAAAACGAATGTGGATAGTGATTCTCAACCGGGGTATTAATATCCAAGTGTGAACAATAATCTCCAACTTAAATGGATTTCACAACCAAAATAGAGTGTACAACTGGCCACTAAAATGAGGTCCACAAATCTGATAAGGATTCTCTACCCGGACCTAAAACAATTAAAATGTGTGTAAACTTATAATTCCTAATAAAATCAATTAACAATAATCGCATGATATTAATAACACTGTGGGACAATGAACATTTAACTAACCTATCAAAAAAACTTACCTCAACAACTGTTGAGGCGATCTTTTCAGGGGTCGATGGAACAGTATACTAGAGTTTATTCCAGATAGCCTTTAAAAAAAACAGAGCCAGAACGAATATCGGTCAGTAATAGTCTTTACAAAGAGTATTAACCAAATAAAAATGTACTCAAACAGTCTTACCTGTTTTGTTGTATCCTTATTAATTACTCAAACAAATGACAAAACAAAAAAAATTACAAATAAAACAAAACTTTTGTTTTTAATTAGTTCACTTATAATTAACAAATCAAGAACATGAGTAATCTCCTTTAATTAAATCTTTAATAAATAATGTGAGAGACAAAGATCTGAAATTAGAAGAAAACTTCCAGTAATACAAAAATAAGTACAAGTGCATCATAGCATATAGAGTATATATGCACTAAGGGCAAAGATTTATATAACCAGGGTTAAATGGTTAAATGGTGGAATTTTCCCTACATTCTCCTCCACTCGTCAAAACTTGACGGTAAAACATTTGTAATCGTGAGATATACTAAGTTAATGAAAAGTCTTTTAAGAAATACAAAACCATTGCTTTCAAATCGTCCTCACTGATGGTAGGAGTGTTCAGATGGGTTATTCCCATCATATATGCAGCGAAAATATTAAACTGACCCTGAATTAAACCTATTTGTTCCAGAGTCATGCGCTGTATTGGGTGCGGTATAGGAACAGACATTTGAAGTCTTTTAGAACTAACAGTATGAGATGTACAAGCAGGACGCTTTTTGGGCAAATACAGTGAATGAGCATTGAATTTATCATTAGGAATATTTCCAGTACTCCCAGACGAAGTGCTGGGTAAACTCTCCGTTACTCCCAATAAAGGGGAAGGAGAAGAATGAGAAAGTTTGGAGCGTAAATCACGTCTATAGTCTCCTGATATTCGTTCATGAGGCATCATTTTTCGTCGTATGGTCTCGTTTACGTTTGTCGAGATTGTCAGTAATGAATCATGAGAGCTTTGCTCTTCAAAAATGTTATAGTTACGAAGTAATTTCCAAAGCGCGTCAATAAATTCATTTGAAGGATGAATTCCATCCACCATCGGACCAGTAGGGCCCAAAGAATAAACACAATTATTTGGAGTGAGCAAGCTTTCATAATTCCTGTGGGTAGACTTGCTCATAAGAACAAGTACTTCTGAAAGAGCCACAGTACCTTTTCTGGACCATCTAACTTCTTGAGTATGAAGTCTCATGAGTTCTTTATATATATAAGAAGTGTCTTGATGTAAATGTTGAGCCGATGAGCGTGGAAGAGAATAATACCAATCCCTGACTTCTGTAGGCGCAAATTCTATATTATAGTTCGGTAAATCAGGAAAGATGGGTATCATTATATATAATTGAGCCTTAGGACATATATTCTTCACTTGCATCAACATTGCTTTGATAACCGGAACTGAGCTTTCCGTTTGATAGTCCAAATCGGGAAAAACTACTGAGTATTGTTTAGTAGCTTGATTAGGCCGTGGTTTACTGACAAGGCTAACCTTTTTATAGGCTTGTCTAAACAATGAGAATACTAAGATATGTGTCGCATTAGGGCGTAATTCTCTTTCCAATGCCTTTGGTATATCCTCAAATTTAGGAACAGGATGCGCTTCAATATAAACTCATGGTTACTTGGATTGTGTACTGAAGGGTTATAATTATCCTCTAGATAAGATATCCAAGAATGACCAATCAATCAATAACACCTGAAAAATAAAGATAAATAAAATTGGATATATGTCTAGGTAGTAAATAATAATATATTATATACTTATATGGTAGTATTATTTAGGGTGGTGTTTATAATAAGAGGAGGATTTAATAGTATAATTTATGGTTTATTCTTTCTAATAGAGGACTTAGTAGTTCGTCGTTTTTCTAACACAGTATCTTGGACCCAAGGCAATTCAGGAGAAACATGGGTTTCTTCTGCCTTGTCCTTTGAGCTACTGTTTCATTATCAGAACATGGATTATCATCTCTTCGATTTTTATAGAAGGTGCCCAATGAACAGACTTTTTACTAGAAGTTGGTGTGCTATGAATAAATGCACCCTGTTCATCAAATGTTTGTAGAAAACTATGAATAATACAACTACCGATTTCAGTTGTAGGTGAAGAAGATGAAATAATTGGAGAGGATATTGTGGTTTGCACTTGGATGATTTTTAAGAAAAGGAATCGTCTAAAGGTGGAGTTATAGGTGAATTGACTAATCTATCATTAATAACATTGCCATTAGAATAGAAGTTTGAGAATCTTCTAAATTGAATATTATGTTTTCGGATGATAATCTTCGAAAACATCTCCTAACAGGATGTAAATTCTGTAGTAACTAACTGATTTGTAATAGTAAGAGGGGTGTATGAAATGAATAGAAGATTGTTGTGGGGAAACTGGTGATAACATGACTTGAGTATTCAAATTAACAGGGGGAAAAATTAAGTAGAGATAGTAGGAGAATTAGAAGTATTGACAAAAGAAAATGAAATCAGGAGTAGGAGAAAAATTAGTAGGAGGAGAAGCAAATAACTCATTTAAATGAAAAGAAAATGATTCATCAACAGAAATAGGTGTTATTACTGATTGTGGCAAGTGAGTAACTGGAGATGTATGTAATTTTATTAATGATTTGTAAGCTTTTATGTAATTGAGATAAAAGTTGTTGTGATAGAGAATTTATTTGATCAGTGTCGTTAAATCCGACCAAATCGTCATCCGAATCTATGGTTTCATTTAGGGAAGGACTAATTGGGGTGTCATCTAAAACATCCGTTTCTATAACTTCAGGTAAAAATAAAGGTGGAGGTACTAACCGTTCAGGTAGGTTATCATCAATTAAAGTTGTTTTTGTTAAAAATTTATGGAATAGGGGATGGTTTTTAAGGTACTCGGATGGTTTATACCATTTCTTCAACTGTTTGTGATGGACTTTATATAATCGTTGAGTTTCATTAGACTGTACAATGTATGTTACATTATTATTATTTACCTTAATTACAGTCAATGGTCCTTGATAACTATCTTTGAATTTGTTACTAGTACGATCACCAGGCAATTGTAATTTTAAAGCTACTTCTTGGCCGATTGAGAAGGATTTATAGTTGGTATTTCCTTCATCCCAATATTCATTAAATCGGGTCCAAGGAAGGTTTGGACGGGTATCATGAGCTTCGGAGAATATTATTTCAGCTGGAGAACGTTTTGTTTCTGAATGGATGGTGTTATTATAAATGAGAGCTACTGAAGACAATTGTATGTCCCAGTTTGAGGGATCTCTTAATGTACCACGGAGATATTGGAATTAAAGTTCGATTGACTCTTTCTGCGATTCCATTAGACGATGGGTTATAAGGGAGTTGTATAAATATGTTTAATATTATGGAGTATTAAGAGTTCTTCAAATTCAGGACCTCTAAATTCACGTGCATTATCTGATAATAGTCTGGAGGGTATTAATGGCAAATAAGGGTAAAATATTTCTTAGGGCAGCTGTTACTAAGGAAGTATGTTTTGATCTAAGGGGAACTGTGGCTATCCATTTACTATAGTGATCAATTAAAACAAAAATGTAACTATTTCCTTTAGATGACTTTGGTCAATTGTAATAGGTCTACAGCTACTAATTCAAAGGGAAATCTAGTGTTAATCTTTAACATCGGAGGGGCATGGTAGATATTAGAAACTTTTCCTAGTTGACAATGGTGGCATGTCATTGAAATGTCTTTACATATCATTCTTAATTTGGATGCCATATAATCCAATCTAAAAGTGCATATAACTTATTTTGGCCTATATGGGCAAATTCATGGTGATTTAATTATAGCAACCTGTAAAGCAAAATTGAATGAAACTAAATAATGATAATGGTCTTTTCTATTTCTATGAATTAAATAATTATTATATATGGAAATAGGAATTTCGAGCATAATTGAAAAATTTTTAAGTGGTCCTACAGAAGGGTTGATTTCTTGACTAATAGGCATTCTTTAGCCTTTTAAGAATTGGATCATTTAATTGACATTCCATAATATGGGTCATAGTTACTTCTACAGAATCTTGAGGGGTTTATTAAAAGAGAAAAATTGTGGATTTGGAGAGTTTCTATAGGAACTAAATTACTATTATCTTTCTCCATCAATTGTGACGACTATTGATGGAGTGGGGAAATTTTCTATCAAGATATCATCATTTACATCATCAGAATCTTCAGAATTTAATAAATGAAGTATTACTATTGGTGCTGATAAAATTGGGAAACTAGATAAAGCATCAACAGCTGTTTGAGGTAATTTTGATTTAGTAGGGGTTAACAAATTATAATGGATACCTCCCAAACAAAATAAACAACAAATATCTTTATGATTGGGATTTCCGAAATGTAAAGGATGGTTTTTACTATAATAACTAGTACTCGAATAAGATATATATTTGAGAAAGCTTCGATACTATGAGTAAATGGCAATTGTCCAGGGAATTTAGTTAGTTGTAGCTGTTTTAATGTTTGTTTTGCTTCACGCCCTGTGGGTATGTGATACTTTTCACGGTTATCTAGCAATTCTTGGAACAACCTCTTGTCTTATTAATAAATGGAGATCTAATTTTCCATGGAGAAATTGAAAAAAACACTGGAAAAGCGAATCACCTCCTCCAGGAATTATATTCATTATAAAACCTTCAGGTAATTCTGGTATATAGGTATCCCTATTATGTTGGATTTGCAATTCATATGGAACTCGAGAAAGGATATCTGCGACTATATTTTCTTTTCCAGGCACATAATTGAGCTCGTAGTCTATATCGTTTAATTCTTCCAAGGTTCTGGCTACTCGTTGGTTCACTAGAGGCATATTGTGTAGAAAAAGAAGAGGTTTGTGATCGGTGAAAATAATCACTCGAATCCCGTATAAAAATGGTTTAAGGGATCGTATGGCCCACCTAATGGCGGCTACTTCGCGTTCAGTTGTACTATATGCTCGTTGAGCTTTTGAAAATACCATAGAAATGTATGCTATTGGTTTTTCTATGTCTTCCTGTATTTGGCTCAGGCATGCACCTGCACCAATACCAGAAGCATCAGTATGGAGAAAAAGTGGATTTGCGTTTGGAGTTCTATCTGGATAAGACAATAGAGGTGGAGTGGTTAGTTTTTCTTTAAGACATTCGAAAGGCTTGTTGGCATTGATCAGTCCATTGGAAGTTTTTAGTGAGTTTTAATAAGTCGAAAAGAGGTTTGGCTATTTCGGAACAATGGGGTATGTGACGTCGATAAAAATTTACTAGCCCCATAAATTGTCTAACTTGTCGAACGGTCTTTGGAACTGGGAAATCTTTTACACCTTTGATGTTCTTTTCTAGAGGAATCATACCTTGGTATGAAATCTGGTGTCCTAAAAACTTTTACTTCTGTTCTCAGGAGATGGGTTTTTGAGGGTTTTAATTTGAAGCCAGCTTTGATAAATGCTGTTAAGACTTCTTCTAGGAATGGTAAGGTGTTTTTCGAAGGTCTGGCTTATAATAAGGACATCGTCCAAATAGATCATTACTTCCTGCCAAGGTATGTGACATAAAGCTAACCGCATTGCTCGTTGAAAAGTCGCAGGGTCCGTTTTTAACGCCGAAAGGCATTCTCATGAATTCCCAATGACCTAGCGGTGTAGAGAAAGCTGTCTTTTCGATACTTTCTTCCTCCATTTCGATCTGATAATAGCCTTTAATAAGGTCTATTGTGGAGAAATATTTCATACCTTGTAGACTGAATAAGGTATCGGTTAAGTTTGGTATAGGGAAGGAGTCTCCTTTAGTTACTTCATTTAGTTTTCGGTAGTCGATGCATAAACGCATAGCTCCATCTGGTTTTCTTACGGGAACTACGGGTGCTGAGTATGGTGAGTATGATTTTCTGATTATTCCGTCAGCTTCTAATTGTTGACATACTTTTTCTACCTCATAAAGAATAGGACCTTGTAAGCGTCTTACTGGACAACACACTGGGTCATCTACAAGTGTGTCTATTGTATGTTTAAGTATAGAGGTACATCCTACATCGTCATCTCCTAAGCTTAAAGCAGTAGGATATTTCATTAGAAGTTGGATAAGTTGTTCTTTTTGGCTTGATGTGAAGAGTGGTGGAATCTAAATCAAAGGCTTCATATAATGACTCTGGCGTCCATTCAGGATAAGTAGTTTGGGGTTTCTGTGACAACTCTACTACATTAATAGAAGAAAAAGAAGAATCTAGTGAGAGAATAGAGAAAGTACCTAGAGAATATCCGCGTTTAAGATGTATTGGATTATCATTAAAATTAAAACAATATAAGTATATAATTTGATCTGGAGAATAGTTTAGAAACAATATGATCCATTATAAATTTATTAGAATCATTTGGAGTGAAATAATAGAAAGTGTGTTATAATTAAAAATTAGATGTTCAATAGAGATGGGAATAGTTATACACTTATTAGGTGGCAAAGAAATATCTTTATCTATCATTGCAATTCCATCTCTAGATTGTAATGTACGGATATCTTCGGCGATTATCTTAAGATGATTTTTATTTCTCTTTATCAATTGTTTTGTGGATAAGTCGGGTAATAATTGTTCATGGCTTAAAAAGTCATATCCCTAGGATCAAATCATAATTTGTAACTTGATCATCCACAACTATGAATGGATGTGGTTCAGTTATATAAGTTCTAGAAAGTTGAACTTGGAATGTTACAATACCATAAACAGGGAAATACTGTTCCTCCAATTCCTTGTACACCACTATATGTGGTTGAAAATAATGGATAATTTTGGGAATTTAAGAGACTATATGTTTTGGAGGTTATAAGACTCCCAGCGGCACCGGTATCTACAAGAGCCGTGAGTAGTTTGTCTTGCTTAGAATCTTTTATGAAAACACCTACTAATAAGGTATCTTTAGGAGGTACTTGTAAAGTTTGAAATTGAATAATAGAATTAGAAATAGAAGAATTAGTTTTAGGAGTAAGAGAATTAGAGTTAGAGGTTAATAAATGTAGTAAAATCGTATAGAGGATGGTTCAATATCGGTTTTATAATAGAGGGTGATTCTGGAGTAATTGCTATTGTATCAAAACTAGAGATATCTGGAGTTTCTATTTTAGAGTTATCTAATAGGGGATACAGCAACGGTGATCCATCCGTTGATGATGATTTCTTTATTCTTTGGGGCTTTGGAGATTCTGGAGAGGAGTTTAAAGTGACTATGGGTGATGAAAGGTCCACTAGAGAATTGGAGTTATTAAACTCTGTGGGTGGATCATTCACCACAGAGGATATTAGTTTCCCTGATGGGAATATGATGGTGGTTTATATTGAGGACAATCCTTTCCTAAGTGCGGTCCTCCACACTCGGTACAACTTAGAGAGTCATCACGAGCTTGTTGTTTTTGTTGTCTAGTAGGGCAATTATTGACTATATGGCCGGTTTGTTCGCAATGAATGCATTTGTTTTGTCGTTGATAACAGTTGTTGTATAGATGTCCTCTCTTCCCACAAAATTTACAGTAGGGACGAGAACGGCAATCTCGAACATCATAACCGGGTTTTTTACAATAATTGCATGTCACATTCGAGGAGTTATTTTGATTGTTGTTCTTTGGGGATCCATTCCACTGCTGTTGATATCTATTACTATTGTTTCTATTGGAGTATTTGAAGAGTTTCTTGAAGGTGTTCTACTTCTGGATCTATTATTATTATTAGAAATTTGTTTATAAGGTACATTTTTAGCTTTTACCTGTTGGCCAGTTACCTGAGCAAAGGTAGGTTGATTAGGGAAATAATTTGGAGGAGTAGGGGGTTGAGCCATTACAGGATATTGATTATTATTAGATTTATTGGGAACTGCATTAATTTGGGGTTGTAATCCCAATTGGTGTTGGGGTGGTGTCATTTGAGGTTGGAAATTAGTGAGATCAATTAATTCTGGGGTGGCTTTATTTGTTGAAATTACTTGGAGTTTGCATCGGAAAAGACCTTTGTGGTAGTTCTTGGGTTTGATAATTAGTATAAATCTGATCAATTATATTGACTAAATCATCCCAAGATACTTCTTCTCGTCTAGACATTTCACAGATCATAACATGGGATTTTACTGTTTGCTGGATATGTAGAGGTAAACTATTGATTAATTTTTCTCTAAGTATCATTAAGGTTTCAATTTCTGCAGTAGGGAAAGCTTTTTCTGCTAACCCTTGCAAGCGTAGTGCAAACAAGGGGATGGTTTCATTATAATCCATTACTGCATTTTCAAAATTTGTCTGATCAGTTTTGTTTTGTTTTGAAATATGTTTATTGAAACCATTGGGTTAAGTTCATACACTATGATAGTGTATCCAGAGTTATTTTTCATGAGAAGATCATATACAGTCCTTAATATGTCCTTCTAGATGCAATCCAAGATAAGTTCTCCATTCATCTGTAGAAGACTGTGGGTACATGGTTTTAACATATTCTTCAAATCTGGTGAGAAATTGGGGAAAGGTCTCTCCATCTTCCAATTTATATTTTCCTAAGGGAATCATTTTTGTAGGTTTTTTCTGGTGCAAGTTGTTGGAACTAATTGTGATAAAGTTTGTAACATCTTGTTGGTTTTGGGCTATGAGTTCTCGATTTTGAGACAATAATTCAGTTCATGAATTCGGGAATCAACTAGAGTGTAAGTAGATGGGTTTTGAATTGACTGAGTTTGGACTGGCGGTTGTGTAGACATGTATGGTGTTTGTAAATTAAATGTTTGCTGTTGTGATAAGGGTGGAATAGAAAATGTTACTCTAGGATCAATAGGAAGCTTGAAATATTAGAAGTTGCAGTTGTAAATAAAGGTAAAGTAGAACTAATAGGGAAATGAGTATACTGAAGAACTAGGAACAGTGTTCAACCAATTTAAATTAGACTGGGAAAACTCCAATGATGTCATTGGTGGTACCCAATTTTGTTGAGTTGAAAGCATGGAAATGCTAGTAGAAGGATTACTTGTAATGTTAATGTGTCAACAATAGTGTCAGTTTTTAAAGTAATGGTTATTGGGACAGTTTCAGCACCTGTACCGTACTATCTCCCTTCCATTGTCGCTAAATTTTCCATGGACATTATATTGATGTATAAATGTATGAAACAAACACACAATGAATCAAGAAACTAGTAATACTGGTATACTGGTACGTACTTATAAAATGAATACTATCTTAACCCAACTTACGAATTAGCTAGTGGATATAATTGGTAACAATTGGTAAAAGAACAAAGACAACAGAACAGTAGTGCAGAAACTACGCTCTGCTACCAATGTTATAATTTTATTTATTAGGGTTAAATAAGGTTGAAGTGATGATAAAATAAAGAGGACCTATGAGGTCTTTTCCAATGGGAAAAAATATTCCCAAAGGAAAATTTCAATAATTTTCTACCATTAAAACTGCTGCCTTTGAACATAAAAATATAAAGTAAAAATATTGAATGAGTTTATGTACCAGTAAAATCTTCAAAGGAATAAATGATGAATGGATAGATCAGATAAATGACTTCTCTTGAACCAACCCCCACAGCAAAAGAAATTAATATTAGAAGGAAGGTAAGCTTCTCAAACTTATAAAAGCATGCGGCGCAACACTCGGTAAAAAAAATTAAAAAAATGGAATTAGAAAAAAAATAAGTGTGTCCACACATGCAAATGATGGTGAAGAGGACAAAACAAAATATTTACCTTTGTGATTCGGCCATTAATCCTCATTGATCACCATACAATTACATGCGGGGTAAAGAAATAACAGTTGTGAGAGTACACAATGTAATAAATAATATTTATTTATAGGTACAAAAAAAAAAATACATATATATATTTATTTCCTTGTTATATCTTTTAAGATATAATTAATAAGTCTATAGAACACTCCCTCTTTCACTGCGCACTTACACACACATACACACAAATATATTTTTGTTTTCTTCTTTAAACTAAGACAATATATATATTAGGGCTATAGAGAGTTTCCTTTTACTCTCTTTCCATTCTTTGTTAAAAAAAAAATACATATATATATCACAATAGACAACTAAATAAAGGTATAAATAAATAAATACTCAATATATTACTGAGAATTCAACCTGCCTTCATAATTAATTCAAGATGTTTATCTTAATTTCACAACGATGTCTTTCTTTTTATGCGATGTTTTATGTATATATATATATATATATATATATATATATATATATATATATATATATATATATATATATATATATATATATATATATATATATATATATATATATATATATATATATATATATCAAAGTAGATATTTCGATAAACGAATCGGCTCAATAGGAATAAGACTTTTTAAGCTTGATTAAAGTTTGTGAAGAAGTTGGGATTCCACCAAAAGAAAACGAATGTGGATAGTGATTCTCAACCGGGGTAATAATATCCAAGTGTGAACAATAATCTCCAACTTAAATGGGTTTCACAACCAAAATAGAGTGTACAACTGGCCACTAAAATGAGGTCCACAAATCTGACAAGGATTCTCTACCCGGACCTAAAACAATTAAAATGTGTGTAAACTTATAATTCCTAATAAAATCAATTAACAATAATCGCATGATATTAATAACACTGTGGGACAATGAACATTTAACTAACCTATCAAAAAAACTTACCTCAACAACTGTTGAGGCGATCTTTTCAGGGGTCGATGGAAGTCACAATATACTAGAGTTTATTCCAGATAGCCTTTAAAAACAGAGCCAGAACGAATATCGGTCAGTAATAGTCTTTACAAAGAGTATTAACCCAATAAAAATGTACTCAAACAGTCTTACCTGTTTTGTTGTGTCCTTATTAATTACTCAAACAAATGACAAAACAAAAAAAATTACAAATAAAACAAAACTTTTGTTTTTAATTAGTTCACTTATAATTAACAAATCAAGAACATGAGTAATCTCCTTTAATTAAATCTTTAATAAATAATGTGAGAGACAAAGATCTGAAATTAGAAGAAAACTTCCAGTAATACAAAAATAAGTACAAGTGCATCATAGAATATAGAGTATATATGCACTAAGGGCAAAGATTTATATAACCAGGGTTAAATGGTGGAATTTTCCCTACAATATATATATATATATATATATATATATATATATATATATATATATATATATATATATATATATATATATATATATATATATATTATATATATTGTTGGAATTTCTGTAGCGCTGAAACCCCTGAAAATGCTGAATGTAGATATGTTACTGCTCTGCCAAGAATAAACCTAATTCTATTACATTTAGCTTACAATTAATAAAAAGAAATTAATGAAGAACTCACCATTTAAAATATTAAATAGTTAAATAGTAAAGGAGATCTTAAGGGATTTACTTTGTTTCCAAGGTTTAAAACTTTCATATTTGGCTTATTTGTATAAGCTCATAAATAAATTTTATAGTAAATTTGGTAAATTTTAGCCTAGTAGGAACATAGCTTCAACCCAATCAAGCAAGAACTTTCAAAACTCTGCTCAAAAAACTAAGGACCAGTTAAACAGTAAAAGTCAAGTCAAACATTCAATTCAAGTTAATACACTGACTCAACCCAAACAATCAAAATAAGTCAATTTAATTCAAATAGCAAAATAAAAGTTATCAGGGTTGAGTTGGTCAGGTTGGGCCCTAACTTCTCTTAACAAGCTCCAAAGACTCCTACCCTAAGGGTTAAAAGTATATATAACTACCATATGGCTACAAGTAATTTCAAATAGTTAAGTGGGGAAATACTCATCTTTTCAACGACTTCTTCAGGCTTAGATGAGTATTTTTAGTTAAAATGTTTTAAGCATAACTGTCAGAGTAACTTACACTGACAACGGTAAATAGGCAAGTTCATAATCGCTTTCAAGTGCCTAAACACGAGGCATAAAAACTGTAAATGTTGCCATTCAATAAAAGATTTTTTAAGTTTAGGGCGTATTTTTGATATTTTGTGAAACCAAAGTCTTATTTATTAATTAAACATAAAATATTTAATTAAATCTAAAATATAATGATTTTAATTAAATATTATATATATATAATATAATATATATATTATATATATATATATATATATATATATATATATATATATATATATATATATATATATATATATATATATATATATATGAACAAAAATATGAAAACAGCAGAAAGGAAAAATGTGTATATTGACTGATGTGAACTACTTGAAATCAAAGAAAGCTGTGCCACAAGCACTTATGTGTCAAATTTTGTAAGTAACTTAAAACGTTGGTAGGACATGGTCAATATTCTGTGCTGGTTCTGATGAGTCATGTCTAAGCCAACAAGTTTCAAAAGGGAAAAAATTGTTTGTCCCCTAATAGAAGGCGTATTTATGAGCAAAGTGTCAGTGTTATTCATTGTTTCGCGAGATATCATATACAAGGTCATGAGCGCATATTGTGTTTCCAGAAGAACATCATTCGGTATACATCAGCGTGGACGTAATTCAAAATTTGGTGTCAAAGACTAACATTGCGGGTGATTATGAGCAAAAATAAGAAAACAACAGTTCACCGCTAAAATTCTTCCTAACTTAATACCAGTCCTACAGTGTCAGCTCAAAAACAGAGAGAAGAGAACTTCATTAGCTGAATATTCATGGAATTCCGATCTTCTCACCCCTTGTAAATGACTTGAATGCCAAAAAAGAGAAGAATGTAATGCAGTACCCTTAAGGATTGGGCTCTCGATTGATGTAAAACAGTCCTTTGATCAGATGAATCAACCTTCATAATGTTACCAACCACCGGGTGAGTTTATGTGTAGAAGACACCATCCCAGGCCTATGATTTTGACTCTATTATGCCACAAATGAAGCATGGATAATCCGTCATGGTTGGACAGCCTTATCATGATATTCTGCCAACCCAATTATCACCATGTTCGAAAATATAACTGCCAGGGATTATGTATGCATTTTGGGAAACCAGGTTATTCCTATGGTTCAGATATTTCCTTGAGTTGGTGCCATATCAAGATGTTAAGGGAGTTTAAAGTAGTTTCTACTTTACTAATTTTAACAGAAACATCTGCAAAATTAAATTTAAAGTTATCTGAATCTTTTTGGACAAATGATGAAATGTAAATAGTTTTCGATTTAGTTTCATAAGGGATATTTAATTTATGAAAAGGAAATTTTTAATAAATGTTTGTTGAGAACAAGTATCTATGTAGGTTCTCACATCAACTAGATTATTTTGGTTATTTTTAATTTTCAGGATCATAGTTGTATCAAAATAGGGTTTGTAGTGAAAGTACCATAAAAACTAATTTTGCCATTTGTTACATTAGGGCTAGAAGTTTTAAATTTTTTAATTTTTATTTTCAAAATCACCAAGACACATTGCTATCACATGATCATCATTGCATAGTCTACTCTTTTATTTAGGCTTGGTTTTACACTCTTTCTTTGTATGGTTTTCACCAGTACATTTTTGACAAATTTTTTACCTAACCACAACGTTTAACACTAGACTCATAATTACAATAGTTATCACAACTACTAGAGTTGTATTTCACACTACTACAGAATTTACTCTTGAAATTAGGTGCTAATACTGTTACATTGTTATTAAAACTAAAGTAGCAAGACGCCTTTTTGTTTTCTTTCCTGCATTTGATCTTGATTCTTTATAGTTGTGTATGTATTATGAGTGTGTGTTGTCAGAATTAGAAAGTGTTTGAGGTGTAGTAGATTTATATAGAGAGAGTATATAGTAGGAAAAATTTTTCTAATAGGCTCTAAATTGTATATGTTTTATTTATCTTGTTTTGAAACACATCTCTCTTACAGTTAAAAAAAATTCTTCTAAAAACTATGATCTCAATAAGCCATGATGACTCTGCAATATTTAGATTATAATTTGAAATTTGACCCAAAATACACTTAAGTTTACAGTAAAATTAAAAGGTCCTCATAATTATCTTTACAAAATTTTAAATTAACTTTAGAGCCATTTCATATTTAATTTCATGTAAATTTAAGTAAGTTTTATTAAGGATTTGCAAAGCACTTTCATAAGTGCTATCAGCAACTGGCAGTGCTTCAACTAATTTCAATGCACCACCCTTCAAATATTTTAAGAGATAGCAAAACTTATCAACATTAACAGGAAAGGTTTTATTTCCAATAGTTGAAATAAATTTATCAAGAAATGACTGGTAATTGGTAATTTAGTAATTTAGTAATTTAGACTTAGTCTCATCATCATGAGGAATGCTAAAATTATGAAATCTTTAATTTCTTCAACTAAACTTTTTAATTTTTGTTCATTGAGCCTAACTATTTCCTCATATTTGTTTTGTATAGCTAATACACTCGAATTTATTTCATTAATGTAATTATCATTACTTTTTAATAATTCAGCATATTGCTGTTCATCAAGATCAGTCAAAATTTCTTGATCGAGTTCATACTCGATCAAGAAATTTTGACTGATCTTGATGAACAACATATGCTGAATTATTAAAAAGTTATGATGATTACATTAATGAAATAAATTTCCATTTTTACTTAAATATACCAAATTTTGTGACGTTGGTAAACTTAAATAGAGGTTGGTTTGATACAATTTGAGCATTACTAAAAATTAGGGATGGAGCGATACCAAAATTTTTACCGATACCGATACCTAAAAATTACCAGATACCGATACCGATACCGGTATCGGAAAATATGCCGATACTACTACCGATACCGATACCTATACTTTACTCTTATCCAAAAAATTTGCCGATACCGATACCGATACTGAAAAGGTCGATACCGATACCGGTATCGGAAAATATGCCGATACTTGCCAATACCGATACTTCACTCCATCCCTACTAAAAATTAATATTTCTTGTGTTGTGTATATTTTTACATTTTAAAAATGGATCAAAAGATATTGGTTTCAATACCATTTCTAGTACTAATAAATTACAAACAGAAAATTTATTTCTTGCTTATATCTATTTAAAGATAACTATATTTTCTGTTTGTAATTTATTAGGACTAGAAATGGTATTGAAACCAATATCTTTTGATCCATTTTTAAAATGTAAAAATATACACAACACAAGAAATATTAATTTTTAGTAATACTCAAATTGTATCAAACCAACCTCTATTTAAGTTTACCAATGTCACAAAATTTGGTATATTTAAGTAAAAATGGTAATTTTGTAAGTTTTATACCAACTTACCTAAAAGCTGAGAAATGCTCACAAAGCTAAGCCAAGTCAAAATAATTACGTTACAGACCTTGAGTTTTACCTAAATGTAAAAAAATAGGCTACACAGAATTATTTTATTTTTATGTACTTTGGATTTAAATTTATTTGCATTTAAATCTAGATTATAATAAATAATAGCACCACTTTTGTGTTGATCCAACCTTAATTAGGCGGACTGATATTTAGCTTAGGTATGGTATATACCAAATTATCAGTTAAACTACTTTAACTTTAAATAAATGTCAATGAGGATGGTAATTAATGGCGCTAATTGGTGATTGTAAATTAAAATATCAAATTAGTTAATTAGGCTTGCTGGTAGGCTATTACAAAAATTCTAGTACTAGAGTAAACCCGTAGCTTCAGACAAAGCAATCAAATTTGAGAGAAGACAAAGTTGAATTTAATTGCAATAATATTATAATGATGAGTTTGAAAGCTGCCCCACATTTCCACCACTATACAAAAAAAGGAAAAAATGTTATTATTATCAAATGAATATTTTTGTTACCTCAGTCACCCCAATTCTGCCAGGCACCTAAGTTTGGTTTTATTGATATATGATTAACATTACTTACAAAGGAAATTAACCTAAAGTTAATGAATAAATTTTCTTACCTTTTGATTTCTCACCTTTTAATTTCCTGGGTTTGTTTGTAGATTTAGGGACCAGTCCCATATACTTCCAAGATGTCCTCTGTATTCAGGCTTCTTTTAATAATTTTTTAGAGATGCATAAATAATGGAAAAGTAAGTCATCACTTTTTCACTTTACTTATCATTTATTTGCAACTGTTCTAAACTGTGAATTTTTCATCATTTCATTTTGTATTTGATATACCATAATATTAATAAAATAAAAATTAATTAAATATTAGTTATTTCCTTGTCCATACAAACGTTTCTAGTTTAATATGTCTGCTTTTCTCCCTGTAAGTTTAATAAAATATTAAGCTGCCCCCACCCCCATCCCACTTGCTTGGAAGCTGGCGACGTTCATGTATATATATATATATTTTACTCAATTGCAAATATGAAAAGATTTTGGCATATTCAATTCAATTCTTAAACTTATTCAGAGATTATTTACTGGTTTATCAATTTTACAGTAGGTCCTATGCCACTAAATTCAATAATAAGTAATAATATTCTGGCTGTCCAGTTTTCTTCTAGGGGAAAACACTGTGGTTTCCTTTGAGTCCCAATGTTTAATGCATATATAATATTTAACATTTAGTATTAAATTTTAAAATAAAGGACTTAGATTACGGTATTTAAATCAAATAAAATGTATCATGTGTGCATCTCATTTCGTAATGTCGTGGTAAGTGATACAATATCTTTACATCTGAGGAAAATGCGTTTTAGTTGCCGTGAGCCAGGTAGAAAAAGATGTGAAAACGTAATAAACGGCTGGAATTTTTTCTGGGAGGTAAGAGAGACATTGCCTTTTATATTTAATTGCATATCTCCAAGAGTTTAAGACAGTGAGACCTATCCTACTCATCTTCCTTTGACTACATATACACTTGAGAGGTAATAGCTAGATTTTAAATTTAATTAAAACTGAAAAATAGCTTCAGTTCAATTCAAAGGTTTGAAGAATACTTTGTCTAATATCCAAATTTACAGCAAAAAAAGAAAAAAATAAGTAGAGGAACACTTTAAGATCTTACCCCTTTTGGGAGGAGACATTTTATTTGCTGAAAATGATAAAAAGGATAAAAGTATGTCGGAAAGAGATGCAAAACAATTGTCAAATATAAAATAAGCATTCCAAATGCATGAATGAGAGACTTTTTGACGATGTCATAGTAAAAGATACGTACAATAATGAATATTAAGAATTAGGTAATGTACTACACGAAAATTAATGATTATCAATTACGGAAAAGGGTAAATTTTTTTTTCTATTTCTATTTTTAAAACGTTATTAAAGTGTAAATTTTGCCACTTTATTTAAAAACTATGCATTTTTATATTTTTTATTTGTTTTAAATTTAGTTTTTTTGATTATTTACTAAAAAAAACTTATTAAAACTTATTTTAACACACACACACACACACACATTTAAGTCCTTAAGTCCTTCACTTAAATAAAATTAGTGCACATCTTATCCATCAAACCTTTGAAAACATTCTCCAGGAGCGCTCTAGAAGGTCATGCGTCTCGGAGCTATAGTTTTCCATACTATGGTTTTTCTTTATCCTAACTCATATATATATATATATATATATATATATATATATATATATATATATATATATATATATATATATATATATATATATATATATATATATATATATATATATATATATATTCTTTCCCTTCTACTAAACTTAACAATTCTTGGTTTAGCTCTACTTGTTCTCGAGCTATCTGCCGCAGGGATGCTTCTTTCAGTGATTACCGTCGCCTTCAAACTCCTGAAACTCATTTAGCTATATTTCATCCCGGAATCGTGCAAAATTTATTCTTCGAGATACCAAAACCTCTTTTCTCCGCCGCATATGCAATAATCTTTCTGGTTCCTCTTGCTCTCGCCTTTTTCTGTCATTTTGCAAAAAAAAAAAAAAAATGTCAACTCTAACTTTGCTTCTTCCTCTTTCCCATCTCTAGTTTCTTCTGATGGCACAACTACCACTCTACCTTCTACTAAAGCTAAACTCTTTGCTCAAACTTTTGCCTCTTACTCTACCTTAGACGATTCTGGAGCTATTCCTCTTCCTTCAACCCCCTCCAACTCATTTATGACTAGCATTGTAATTTCTTCTAAAGGTGTCATTTCTGCTCTCTCTCTCTCTCTCTCTCTCTCTCTCTCTCTCTCTCTCTCTCTCTCTCTCTCTCTCTCTCTCTCTCTCTCTCTCTCTCTCTCTCTCTCTCTCTCTCTCTCTCTCTCTCTCTCTCTCTCTCTCTCTCTCTCTCTCTCTCTCTCTCTCTCTCTCTCTCTCTCTCTCTCTCTCTCTCTCTCTCTCTCTCTCTCTCTGAGTTTAACACTAAGAAGGCGTATGGTCCTGCTGGTATTCCTCCTGAGGTTCTCAAAACTCATGCTTTTGAGCTTGCAGTCTGCCTTGGCAAATTATTTCGTCTCTGTCTCTCCATTCGACCTTCCCTTCTGCTGGAAACGTGCACTCATTCAGCCTGTGCCGAAGAAGAGGGACCCCCTCTCAACCCTCTAACTATCGTTCTATTTCTTTAACCTCCGTTCTTTCTAATGTTTTCGAATAACAGGAAGATTTGGAAACATTAATTCTTCTAGTCTTATCTCTGATCGCAAATATGGCTTTCGTAAATAACTCTCTACTGGTGATTTTCTTTCCTTTCTTTCTGATTCTTAGTCCTCTGTTATTCAGGGTTTCGGTGAGTCTTTCGCAGTGGCGCTAGACTTATTGAAAGCCTTTGATAGATTCTGGCATAAAGCTTTGATTTCTAAACTTCAATCTTTCTGAAACTATCCTTCTATTTGTGACCTTCTCTCTAATTTCTTTTCCGATCCTTCTATAGCAGCTGTTGTAGACTGCCATCGTTCTTTCTTTAAATCTATTAATATTGGTGTTTCTCAAGGATGTGTCCTATCTCCAACTCTTTTTCTAATTTTCATCAATGACCTCTATATTGCTTCGTCTTCTATCCACTTCTATGCCGTAGACTCCACCGTTCATTACTCCTTTCAGTTTGAAAGCAGATAATTGATGCTAGAACGATGGCCTTAGAGCAACTGACCTCTGATCTTTCTCATATTTCAAATTGAGGTAGTGAAGACATGGTCTTTTTCAATGCCTCAAAAACTCAATTCCTCAATCTATCTACTCGACACAATCTTCTACACAACTATGACATCTTTTTTGAAAGCAAGCAACTCAAACCTTCATCTGTCCTTAATATTCTCTGTGTTTTTTTTTTTCTCGTGATCTTTCTTGGAAGGGTCACATTACTTTTCTTTCTAAACAAGCTTTTAAGAGGTTGGGTGTTCTGAGGCGCCTTCGTGATTTAAGCCACCCAAGTTGCTTGCTCTTTATAGGGGTGTTTTTCGCTCCTGCATGACGTTTCAGTGGGGTGGTTCTACACATACAGCTCTTATAAACTATAAACTCTTTTGTTCTTACTTACTCTCTCCAATCTCTTTCTTCCCGTCGAATTGTTGCGTCACTCTTTATACTATCGCTATTACAACAGACATTGCTCTTCCTCCTCCATTGAGAACGGCTCGTGCGACACTCCTTTCTACACAGTCTCATTCTTTCTCTGTCCAACTTTCAGACCCCAGACTTAACCGCTATGTTCAGTCTCACATGTACTCTACTGGTAAAGTCTGGAACACACTCCCTTTATCTGTTTTCTCAACTGCTTTTGACTTGCACACTTTTAAATGCCGTGTATCGGATCACGTCGGCCATTATCGATCAGATTTCCGACTGTTCCCAACTCTGGTGGAAAATGGTAGGCTTGCTCACCAGTGGATATATATATATATATATATATATATATATATATATATATATATATATATATATATATATATATATATATATATATATATATATATATATATATATATGCTGAAAACTTGAAATATGTGATTGAGTAAAATTTTCTGCCTTTCTCTAGATTTAAGGCCACGAGCCGTCAGTGCTATATATATATATATATATATATATATATATATATATATATATATATATATATATATATATATATATATATATATATATATATATATATATATATATATATATATATATATATATATATATATATATTATATATATATATATATATATATATATATATATATATATATATATATATATATATATATATATATATATATATATATATATATATATATATATATATATATATATATATATATATATATATATATATATACTGTGATATCTTCATTTGCCCGTATTTTTTTTACTATCGTGGAAAAAAATTAAGAAATTAAGAAAAAAAATTCAAAAATAAGTTTATTATTTATAAACTGTATTTAATAGCTAAAACTTTTCAATTTTATTTCCTGGGACTCCTTCTAAATTTCTTTTGTTTCTCTGGCAATCTGTATTACTCTTGTAATGCAGAGTTACTTTATCTGCAATTATATATATATATATATATATATATATATATATATATATATATATATATATATATATATATATATATATATATATATATATATATATATATATATATATAATTTTGAAATAATAGGCTCGAATGTTAGAGTTATGTGAGAAGCGTCGTAAACGTTATGAACGAATTGATCGACAACAAGCAGAAAGGAGAGAAGAGCTCTTAGAGCAGGCCAGAGAAAAGGCAAGAGATCGTGAAGAAAGAAGATGTGCTCTCCAACAGGTTTGACTTTTATACACTTTGTTTTAAATAAATAACTTTAAGGTTTGAATTATGATCCTTTTTATTTAAAAAATAAAGATGCAATTCATTCGCACATACACTTGAACGGCATATTACCTGGAAAGAAGCACAAAAATGTTCTAGACCTTAAAATTTACACTTCAAAAAAGCTAAAGTTTTTTTTTTTCATAGTAGCAACCTCTTTAATATCCGATTGTGGAGGATAAACTAGGAAAAGTATCTGAAATTGAGTAATCTTCTTGGAATAATCCATCAAATTTGCTGAGTTATTATCTAAGGGAATATATTAAGTTGCTATAGTATGTAGTACATGATGGAAAGCTTAATAGACGTAATGCTAAAAATAGTTTTATTTTTAAAACAATTTTACCTTAAGATTCAAATATTAAACATTTTTTCCTTTATTCATAAATGGGTGGATATTAGAAAGAGTGAAGAATGAGATGGTTCACACTCATTTCAGTCACTCGGAAAGCGTGTTAAACAAAACAAAAACTTTTCATTTTTCTGATTCTTCTACTTCTTTAAAGTATTAGTGATTACAGTATCTTTACCAGACCAGAAATATTGGTATCTCAATAAAAAACAAAAACAAAACAAAATTTAACATTAAAGTTTTAATACTCTGCATTTGGTTTAAAGTATTCTATATAAACTAGGGATAGGTAAGATATCCGGTTACCATCCAGTTATCCGGCCTTATTTTCAGTATCCTGCTATCTGGTCAAATATCCGTTAAAAATAAAATTCTCAATTATGAGAACAAAACATTTAAATTATAAAAGTATCCAATGTTTTTGAATTCTGTATTACAATGTATTTTGTGTTTTCAACTTCGTGTAGTAGCATTGAAATCATCTTCGGCTATTTATAAAGAATAAATGTAGATATGTATTCAAAAATTTATTAATTTATTTACATTGCAAACATAGAATTAAGTTTTTTTCACAGAATTTTATATATATATATATATATATATATATATATATATATATATATATATATATATATATATATATATATATATATATATATATATATATATATATATATATATATATATATTTTTATATCTCCTCCGGTGGGCAAAGTCCAGAGTCCTGCCAAATTCCACCGGAGTTGAGAAAGATCTATCCTTGTCGATGGTGGCCGACGTGTCCAGATACACGGCGTTTGAAAGTATGCAAGTCAAAGGAAGTTGGGAAAACAGATAAAGGGAGTGTGTTCCAGACTTTAACAGTAGAGTATATGTAAGATTGAGCATAGCGTTTAAGTCTGGGGTCGGAGAGTTGGACAGAGAAAGGATGAGTGTGTAGAAAGGCGTGTCGCACGAGCTATTCTCAATGGAGGAGGTATGCGACAAGAGAGTTCAGAAGAGCAGTGTCCGTTGTAATAGCGATAGTAAAGAGAGAGTGACGCAACAATTCGACGGGCAGAAAGATTGAAGAGAGTTAGTAAGAGCAGGAGAGTTGGTGAGACGAAATGCCCTAGAATCCACCTTCTCTAGGAGAGCTGTATGTGTGAAACCACCCCAGATGTGCCAGGCGTACTCCATACAGGGGCAAACAGCACCCCTATACAGAGCAAGCAACTGAGGTGGCGTGAAGTAATTCTGAAGGCGCCTCAGAACACCCAACCTCTTAGAATCTTGTTTAGAAAGAGAAGTAATGTGATCTTTCCAAGAAAGATCACGAGAAAAGGAAACACCAAGAATATTAAGAACAGATAAAGGCTTGAGTTGTGTGTTTTCGAAGAAGATATCATAGTTGTATGGAAGATTGTGTCGAGTGGAGAGATGAAGAAATTGAGTTTTTGAGTCATTGAAAACGACCATGTTTTCTCTGCCCCAATTAGAAATACGAGAAAGATCAGAGGTTAGTTGCTCCAAGGCTACCCTTCTCGAGTCTAATAACTGTTGTTGGGTGGGACGTTTTCAAACTGGAAGGAATAATGAAGGGCGGAGTCATCAGCATAGGAGTGGATAGGAGATGAAGTAATAGAGAGAAGGTCATTAATGAAAAGTAGAAAAAGTGTTGGGGATAGGACAGAACCTTGAGGAACACCACTATTAGATTTAAAGGAAGAACGACGGCCGTCTACAACAGCTGCTATACAACGATCAGAAAGGAAATTAGTGAGTAGTTTTGTTCTTCAATTGCCTGCGCTATCACAAACTCTTTTTCTACCTTTTGAAAATGACCTTCTCTGTATTATTTCATCGTCTATCCACTCTTATGCAGATGACTATACCGTTCATTCTTTCATGTTGCAAGACTATGCTTCCAACAACAATTAATTGATACTAGGAGGGAAATATTGGAACAACTAGCCTCTGTATTTTCTTGTATTTCAAATTAGGGCAGAAAAAACAAGGTTGCTTTTAATGCTTCAAAAACTTCGCTCCTCCATCTATGTACTCGACACAACTCTTACATCTTCGAAAACACACTACTCAAGCTTTCGCATGTACTTAGTATCTCAGTGTTTCTCTTCTTCATGATCTGTATTGAAAGGATCACATTACCTCTCTTTCTAAACAACTTCTAAAAGGTTGGATGTTCAAAGGCACATTTGTAATTTATTCATGCCACCCCAGTTGTTTGCTCTTTATAGGGGTATTGTTCGCCCCTGTATGAGCATGCCTCATACATCTGCGATGATTCACTCATACAGCTCCTTGAAAAAGTGAAGTCTAGGGCTTTTCATTTTATCAACTCTTCCACTCTAACTAATTCTCTCCAGTCTCTTTCTGCCTGTCGAATTGTTGCGTCATTTTATCTATACTATCTCTATTACAACGAACACTGCTTTTTAGTACTTTCTTGTCGTCTACCTCCTTCATTGCCAAGAGCTCACAAGACACACCTTTTTTCTTATACTCTCTATTATAATTGACACTGCTCTTCTCAACTCCAATCATATATAGCGTGTGACTCATCTTTTCTCTGTCCAACTCTTCGACCCCAGACTTAACCGCTATGCTCAAATTTACATGAACTCCACTGGTAAAGTCGTCGACACTCTTCCTTCCTTCATTTTTTTTAACTCCATTTGACTTTCACATCTTCAAATGCTATTTTTCGGGACTTAGGGTGGGGGGGAGGTCTTTAATTTAATACCCTCCTCCCATCCCAGACCCCTATTCCAGTAACTTCTTGACCCCACTTACCCAACCTCCCTAGGTCTCCCCCCTACTTCTTACACCTTCAACTTCCGATATAAATACCTTTTAAGCCAATCTTAAATCATTCATCCAAAAAACATGCCCAAGCCACCTCAACATATTCTGTTCAGCTCTTTCAACCATACTCCTTCCCCAGGCACATTGCTCCTTTATTCTCACATTCTTGACTCTATCCCTTCTATTTACACCACATGCCGCTCTCAGACCTTTCATTTCGAAAACCTCAACCTTTTTTTCTTTTACTCTCATTCAACCGCCACACCTCGCTCCCATACATAACAACCGGTAAACAGCATCCCTCAAACATTTTCTTCTCTACTTCTCTTGTCATCCTTCCTCTCTTCCAAATATCCCTCAAGCCTCCCAACACCTTCTCCCCTTCTCTTATTCTATACCCTACTTCATCTCCCTCACAAACATCTCCCTCCCCAAAATTCACACTCAGATATTTAAAAGAATTAATTCATTCCAACCTTCCCCTTCCCACCTTAATTATCAGCTCATATCCCACATCTACTACCCTCTCATCACTCCATTTTTCATCCATAACACTTTACTCTTTCCTGCATTCACTCTTAAGCCTAACTCATCACAACCTTTCTATACCCTACTTCATCTCCCTCACAAACATCTCCCTCCCCAAAATTCACACTCAGATATTTAAAAGAATTAATTCATTCCAACCTTCCCCTTCCCACCTTAATTATCAGCTCATATCCCACATCTACTACCCTCTCATCACTCCATTTTTCATCCATAACACTTTACTCTTTCCTGCATTCACTCTTAAGCCTAACTCATCACAACCTTTTACAAACTCATCCACCAAAACCTTTAAACCCCCTTGTGTCTCAGACAAAAGTACAACATCATCCGCATATAATAACACATTCACATTCCATATATCTTGTTGATCCCTCATTCTCACCCCTTTACCTTATCTTTCCATCAACCTTACCACTCTATCTATAAATAAATTAAATAAACCCGGAGACATAACACAGCCTTGTCTCAATCCATTATTTACCCTCAAAAAAAAAAAATGCAGTTTCCATTCTATTTATTCTCACACACTCTCTGCTATTCCTAAAGTGATCTAATACCCTCAATATATATATATATATATATATATATATATATATATATATATATATATATATATATATATATATATATATATATATATATATATATATATATATATATATATATATATATATTATATACTGTCAGTAGGATATGAGTTTTGCAATTTTATTTATTACATATTATTCATTTTTGATGCTCGAAATGTAATATAAAGAAAAACGCGTAAATTACTTGACGATCGTAATGTCCAAATTGTTTTGAAATCTGATCTCTCAACAAGGCTTATTTAATGAATTTAATAAAAAATTAAACTAAAGGTCTTACCTCTTATTTTATTCCAAATTTAAAGTAAAAAGTCTTACTCATATTTTTATATCTCTAAATTGTGCTAACCTGGCATTCCTCTTAGACCGGTTATGTCAACATATAATACTCTCTAATTTCTCTTAGGTCGTTAGTTGTTCAGTGCTCTTTCAAAATATTTGGGGAAGATTTCTTCCTCTCATCTTACAAATTCTATTGTTTTTATTGATATAATTAATCATGAATCTACTGGTAATATTGTGGTTATCTTTGATATAATCAGGTTTATTCACAAATGTTCCAATTGTTGATGTATTAATCTACTTAAATAAGTAATTTCTTAAACAGTGCAGAACTCCTTCCTTTTTGTGACTTTCTTGCATTGGTAAAGTTTTGTTCTTTCAATAATTTTGTTTTTGATGAAACTTTTTTACAAGGATATATTTGGATCTAGCATAGGATCTTTTTCAAATTCTGTTCTCAGTTGCTTAAATATATTTTGACAGGATTGTTTCCGACAGTAACAAATTTTAAATTTTTGTCTAAGTTCCGTTTGTGAATGATGTATTTTTTTCTCTGGCCTGAAGATCAGGATAAAGACATGTTTTTAACAAAGATAAACTCGAGTGTTTTAAGAAGAATTCTTTCTTTGATTTGGAAGTTATCAAGGGAAAGGGTTTGAAGTTTCATTAATGCATATGACCCTAGCCAGGCATGTGAGCAGTTTATTATTTCAGGACATTTTTTGAGGGCCATAAGGGTCTCGAACACCCAATTTATTGACTTGGAATTTAAACGTTTTTAATCAATTGATTTTACCTTTCGATTTTATCTTGAAAGTTTTATAAATCACATTAACCAAAAGTTTTGTATGGACATCAGGAATAGGCCGCCTCCCACCTTTTCTTAAGTAATTTTGGTTTCATATTGCTGAGAATTAAAAATTTTAATAAAGTTTTACCTTTACAGGAAAGACATTTCTTTCGCCTTCACTTTTCATAACAATATTGGGGATTTGCTCCTTTTGCTTGGCTTCACGTGCTGGTGATATGTGTGTAACACCATGTGGGAAAGCTGAGAAACTCTTAAGCACCCAAAGATTCGCATTGATCAACATTACCTTTATTGTGAACATGCAACATGAATAATTCAATTATTTATCGCATACCCTATTTTAATCATTTTATAGAAAGGGATCAATCCATATTTATTTTTAGAGGCAATGAAAAAAATATCCTACGAATCATGAAGAGTTGCTATATATATATATATATATATATATATATATATATATATATATATATATATATATATATATATATATATATATATATATATATATATATATAGGCGCAACAAGCAAAGGAATCCGAATTAGTGAAAAAGATTCAGCAAAAGCAGGAAGAAACTGCCAGAAGACATGAAGAAAATATAGAACAAATACGACAGAAGGCATTGGAGTCATCAATTATGAAATATTCGAGAGGCTGTGATGAAGCTCCCAAATTACGGAGGTACAATATATATATATATATATATATATATATATATATATATATATATATATATATATATATATATATATATATATATATATATATATATATATATATATATATATATATATATATATATATATATATATATATATATATATATATATATATATATATATATATATATATATATATATATATATATATATATATATATATATATATGAATTTTTAAGTTTGCTATACTGGGAATCGAACCATCGACCTCTTGGATGGTAAGCAAGAGCGTTACTAACCCAGCCAAGTCGAGAGGGACCCGTTCGGGAGTCTGCTTGATAAGTATTTCTTGAGACTTCCCGACGCGGCTCCTCTTTTGTACTGTCTTGGCTGTGTTAGTAACGCTCTTGCTTACCATCCAAGAGGTCGATGGTTCGATTCCCAGTATAGGAGACTGAAAAATTCAAAATATTTTAATGCACGAGCAGTTAGTGGATTTAAAAAGATTTTATATATATATATATATATATATATATATATATATATATATATATATATATATATATATATATATATATATATATATATATATATATATATATATATATATATATATATATATATATATATATATATATATATATATGTGCATCCGCATCCGCATCCATCGGAAATCATTCGCATCCGCATTTTCGAGAATTTAACATAAGCACACGCATCCGCATCCGCACTTTCAAAAATTCAACATCCGCATCCGCACTTTCGAAAATTCAACATCCGCATCCGCATCCGCAAATTAGAAACTATGACATCCGATCCATCACTAATATATATATATATATATATATATATATATATATATATATATATATATATATATATATATATATATATATATATATATATATATATATATATATATATATATATATTTTAAAGACGTCTTTTCTGCTCCCTCAAACTTTAACACTAGGAAGGCGTACGGTCCTAATGGTATCCTTCCTGTAGTTCTCAAAACTTATGCTTTCTCAGCTTGCACCCTTCCTTGGTAAACTATTTCGTCTATTTCTTTCTACTTCAACCTTCCCTTCTTACTGGAAACGTGCGCTCATTCAGCCTGTGCCGAAAAGGGGGACCCCTCTCAACCCTCTAACTATCGTCTCAAATTTCTTTAACCAATATTGCTATGAACAATCCACAAGGAAAGAATAAGGGAGATGTATAAATGGAAGAAGTGTGTAATTGATAGAGAGGAGGAGAGTGTGCTAAAATGGTTTGGACTTACGTGTAAAATGAATGAGGACAGAATGGTGGGCAAGGTACTTAGATCCGATGTGGATAGGGGTAGGGGGAAGGGAAGGCCGAAGTGCAGATGGATCGATAGTGTGAGAGAGATTTTGATGGAAGTAATTTGAGTTAAGAAGAGGGTAGAAGATTTGTGGAGACAGAGAGAGATGGAGGGCGGTGGTGAAAGGGGTTGAAAGGTAAGAATGGGTATGTTTGTAAAGGAATTGTGGCGGGCACCACCCCACGAAAGTGGGATAGGTGATAATGAAATATATATATATATATATATATATATATATATATATATATATATATATATATATATATATATATATATATATATATATATATATATATATATATATATATATATATATATATGCATACGCATTCGCATATTCATCAAAATTAACATCCGCATCCGCATCAAAATTAACATCCGCATCCGCACTTTTCGAAAATTCAACATCCGCATCCGCATCCGAACTTTCTAAAATTCAACATCAGCATCCGCACTTTCGAAAATTCAACATCCGCATCCGCACTTCTCCAAAATTTGACATCCGCATCCGCAAATTAGGAAAAATGACATCCGATCCATCACTAAATATATATATATATATATATATATATATATATATATATATATATATATATATATATATATATATATATATATATATATATATATATATATATATATATATATATATATATCCTCCGGTGAGCAAACGCCGTAGGCCTACTAATTTCCACCAGAGTTGGAAAAATAATGGATAATGGTCGTTAAATGCCTACATGTCAAAATACACTGCGCTTGAAAGTGTACAAGTCAAAGGAACTTGGGAAAACAGTTAAAAAGAGAGTGTTCCACACTTTGCTAGATTGAACTTAGCGGTAAAGTCTGTGGTCAGAGAGTTGGCCAGAGAAAGGATGAGAATGTGTAGAAAGACGTGTCGCACGAACCCTTTGCAATGGAGAAGGTATGCAACACGAGAGATCAGAAGAAAAGTGTCTATTGTAATAGCGATAGTATTGAGAGAGTGACTGAACAATTCAATGGGCAGAAAGAGACGAGAGAATTAGTGAGAATGGGAGAATTGATGAGACGAAAGCCCTAGACTCCACGTTTCAAGGAGAGCTTTTCTAGCGGAACTGCCGATATGTGTGACATATTTTCCATGCAGGGGGCGAACAAAGCTTCTATAAAGAGCAAGAAACTGGAGTGGCGTGAAGAAATAACGAATCGCCTGTAAACGATTAACCTCTTAGAAGCTTGCTTAGAAAGATAAGTAATGTGATCTTTCCAAGAAATATCACAAGAAAAATAAACGCTAAGTATATTAAGGATAGATAGATGTTTGAGTTGTGTGTTTTCAAAGAAGATATCATAGTTGTGTGGAAGATTGTGTCGAGTAGAGAGATGGAGGAACTGAGTTTTGAAACATTGAAAACAACTATGTTTTCTCTGCCCCAATTTGAAATACGTGAAAGATCAGATGTTAGTTGCACCAAGGCCACCATTCAAGCGTCAATTAACTGCTGTTGGGAGGTGCGTCTTTCAAACTGAAAGGACTAATGAAAGGTGGAGTCATCAGCACAGGTTTCACACCCAGAATTCAATCAATATTACAACATACAACACACTTCACATCAATTTGATTATCAAATGTAATATTGAATGAGTTCTGGGTCGGAATTGTAATCTTGAAGGCTGGGATATAGACACCATCAACACCTTTAACTTTATTAGGAAGCCTGATTCTTCCGACAACGAATGCAAGATAAAAACATGAAAAATAAAGAACCCCAGCTGAGAAATGTACAGGTGAGGCTTGTGGTTAATGGCTAACAGCTGAAACGTACAATAGCTACACACACAAGTTCAAAATTGGAATTACTAAGCCAGATTTTTTAATGACTTAGAGACGAAGGAACTTTCAATGGATGAAAGATGACAACGGTTGGTCAATTATATAATGAAAGTAAAATATCTGAATTGAAAACTCGCTCTTTAGATGAAGTATTCTCACGAAAAGGACGCTGAAGAAAATGTGGTTCATAGTCTTCTCACGACCACATCAACATTGCCATAGTTTAATTCTGCAGAGTAGAGTGCAGATGACATTTTATATATATATATATATATATATATATATATATATATATATATATATATATATATATATATATATATATATATATATATATATATATATATATATATATATATATATAGGGATGGAGCGATACCGAAAATTTTACCGATACCGATACCAATACCGATACTAAGATTTTCAAATTCACCGATACCGATACCCATTTTTAACTGTTAAGGAAAACATATATATATATATATATATATATATATATATATATATATATATATATATATATATATATATATATATATATATATATATATATATATATATATATATATATATATATATATATATATATATATTATACATATGATCCCAGTAAGGCTCTAGGGACTTGTCAGCGGGTTCAGCACTCGTCTCCATCTAGATCTGTCGGAAATAATTCCATCTTCCACCAACTGTTCCACCGTAAGCAGCTGATGTCGCCTCAGTGAATCCCCAACTAAATCCATCCATCTCTCCTTTGTCTCCTTTTCGGTCTTCTTCCTCTTGGCGTCCACTCTCATATATATATATATATATATATATATATATATATATATATATATATATATATATTATATATATATATATATATATATATATATATATATTATATATATATATATATATATATATATATATATATTACCATCACTCACGGGCATAGCCTTTTTCAAGGAGGGGGCATAATTAAATTATTTAAAAAAAAAAAAAACACCCAATCCCGAACCTAACGTAGATCCCTCAGGTAGGCGAAGACAGAGGATTTAGAGAGCTTTTTTATATACAGCAGGAAAAACAGAAGATAGGGAGTTCTACAGAACAGATGTGACTGGAAAGGAGGAGTATCCACAATGTAAAAGCCGTGAGTTTGCAATGCTCATTCAAAGTTCTTGTGCAAGCAAGGTACCCCTTGTGCTGTCATAACGACGCAATGGTGGTGGAATGCGAGAGGTCAACTCCCTCGAACACCTAGGTACTACCTCGTTGTAGTACCTATAGAAAAGAGATTGTGGACCAGCGTCACCTTGCAGAGAAAGAGGGTCAAGTGAGTTTCAAAGTAAGGGACAGCTTATTTGTCTTTTAGCCTTAGACTCAATTTTATCCTAAAGAAGGGTGGAACTTGGACCGCCCCAAATGTGAAAACAGTACTCCATGAAAGGACGGAGAAAACCCTCATATATTTGGAGAATCTGTTTAGAAGTAAAAAATTCTAGCAATCTGAACAGAACTCTCAACTTTTTAGAGGCAACCTTAGCAACCTTTGTGATATGATATTTCCAAGATAATTTATTTTTTATGTTCAGACCAAGAATATTTATGTTATTCATAGGTGAGACGGGAAAGCTGTCAAAAGATTTAGGAAAGTTGGAAGGTGTTCTTGAAAGAGAGATAAGAAGTTGAGCTTTCAAATAGTTGAATTTCACAAGGTGCGGTAGGCCACCGGGAAATCCCATCCATATCGGAGAGATTGGAATCGGAAAACTGAAGACGAGAAGCAACTCTAGAAGCACAAGAGGGAGCAGATTTGAAATGCGTAGAAGAATGGAGAGGTGACTCGTCGGCATAAAAATGAACAGAGTTAGAAGTACAGCTGAGGAGGTCGTTGATGAAAAGTAAGAATAAAGTAGGAGATAGAACAGAACCCTGAGGAACACCACAATTAATATATATATATATATATATATATATATATATATATATATATATATATATATATATATATATATATATATATATATATATATATATATATATATATATCCTCTGGTGGGCAAAGACAAGAGACCTGCCAATATCCACCAGAGTTGGGGAACAGCAGGAAATCTGATTGCTAATGGCTGACGTAACCCGATACACGGCGTTTTTTAGTGTGCAAGTCTAAGGAAGTTGGGAAAACATATAAAGGGAGTGAGTTCCAGACTTTACCAGTAGAGTATATGTAAGAATGAGCATAGCGGTTAAGTCTGAGGTCGGAAAGTTGGACAGAGAAAGGATGAGACTATGTAGAAAACCCTGTCGCACGAGCCTTCTCAGTTTAGGAGGTATGCGACGAGAGAGTTCAGAAGAGCAGTGTCCGTTGTAATAGCGATAATATTGAGAAAGTGGCGCAATTCGACGGGAAGAAAGAGATTGGAGAGAGATAGTAAGAGCAGGAAAGATGATGAGACGAAAAGTCCTAGACTCCACCTCTTCGAGAAGAGTTGTATGTGTGGAACCACCCCAGGTGTGAGGCGTACTCCATACAGGGGAGAACAGCATCCCTATAAAGCGCAAGCAACTGGGGTGTCGTAAAAATACCATTAAGGCATCAGAACATCCAACCACTTGGAAGCTTGTTTTGAAAGAGAAGTAATGTGATCTTTCCAAGAAAGATCACGAGAAAAAGAAACAGATAATATTAAGAACAGATGAAGATTTGAGTTATGGGTTTTCGAAGAAGATATCATAGTTGTGTGGAAGATTGTGCCGAGTAGAAAGATTGAGAAATTGAGTTTTTGAGGCATTGAAAACGACCATGTTTTCTCTCCCCCAATTTGAAATAAGAGAAGGATCAGAGGTCAGTTACTCCAATCCATCCTTCTTGAATCTTTTAACTGCTGTTGGGATGGGCGTCTTTCAAATTGAAAGGGGTAACGAAGGGTGGAGTCATCGGCATAGGAGCGCATAGGAGACGAAATAATAGAGTGAAGGTCATTGATGAAAATTAGAAAAGAGTTGGAGATAGGACAGATCCGTAAGGAGCACCAATATTTGTAGATTTATAGGAAGAACTGTGACCGTCTACAACAGATCTATAGAACGACCGGAAAGAAAATTAGAGAGAAGGATAGATTCCGAAAGAGGGAGTTTGGAAATTAAAGCTTTGTGCCAGACTCTATCGAAGGCTTTCGATATGTCTAGCGCCACAGCAAAAGACTCACAGAAATCCCGAAGAGCGGAGGACCAAGAGTTAGAAACTAAGAAAGAAGATCACTAGTAGAACGTTCTTTTTGAAAGCCATACTGGCGATCAGAGAATTAAGAATTTGGCGATTTGAAGAATTAAGGTGCTTCCAAATCTTCCTGTTAAGGATAGATTCGAAAACTTTAGAAAGAACGTAGGTTAAAGAAATAGGACGTTAGTTGGAAGGTTGAGAGGGGTCCCCTTCTTCGGTACAGTCTGAGCGCACGTTTCCAGCAAGAAGGGAAGGTCGAAGTGAAGAGACAAAGACGAAATAGTTTGCCAAGGCAGTGTGCAAGCTCAGAAGCACAAATTTTGAGAACCGCATTAGGAATACCATCAGGACCATACCCCTTCTTAGTGTTAAACTCAGAGAGAGAGTAGAAATTACATTTTTAGAAGAAGTTACAGTGTTAGTGTTAGGCATAACTGAGTTTTATGGGGTTGAAGGAAGAGGAATAGTTCCGGAATCCTCAAAGGTAGAATTAGAGGCAAAAGTTTGAGCGATGAGTTCAGCTTTAGTTAAGGTAAAATGGCAGTTGTGCCATCAGAGGAAAGTAGAGGAGCGAAAGAGGAGAAAGTTAGTGTTGACAATATTTGCAAAATGCCAGAAGGGCGAAAGGAAAAGGAATTAGAAAGATTTATTGCATTTGCGGCAAAGAAAAGAGTTTTTGGAATCTCCAAGAACAGATTTTGCACGATTTCTTGATTGCATCTCTGAGGCTGCTTTGAGTTTCACCATTTTTTTTTTTAAGAAAGCAAATGTACGCTTGTAAATTATTGGAACATGAAAAGGCAGTCGGGAGAAGGAGAAGTGTTAGCATAGGCACTCCAATATGAAGCGAGGGTGCACTAAAGACCCTTTGAGAAGGTGCAACGCGAAAAGGAACGAACCAAAAGGCAACGGATTGAAACGGAATGGTCTAGACCATACTGTCACTCCGCGGATTATGCCCAATGGAGGGTACTTGCATCCCTTTGGACGGTGCTACGTTCTCCCTTATATATATATATATATATATATATATATATATATATATATATATATATATATATATATATATATATATATATATATATATATATATATATATATATATATATATATATATGGTTGCCATCTTAAATTTTAAATTAATGGAATACTAATTAAATTAAGGATTAAAAATAAAATAAACTATTTATGAAAATAAACCAAAGGGTATAAAGTAAATGGCGTGAAAATAAATTGAAAAGCAGTTTCATGCATTTCAAAAAATAAACTTTTATTGGAAAGCAGCATATCTTTGTTCTGGAAACAAAATTATCGGGAACGACGTTTCAAAATATTACGTAATATTAATAAAAAATTACAAAATTTAATTAATTAATTAAGTAATTAAAAAATAAACAGTTAAGAATAAGTAGAAATGTTATACAAAGAGTTAACTGTCCTAATTTGACCAAAATCAGATCTGTAGTTACAGAGATATATAATATAAGCCAAAACAAAATGTAATTAACTGTTAATTAGTAAATAATTAATTATTTGAAAATTTGTAAAATCAAGAAAAACAATTTTTCGTGGTATTCGAAACTTTACAGTTTTTACAGTCAAAGAAAATGAACATTCCAAAAAAATGTAAGCCAAAGAGTTAAAAAAAAATCTGGTATCGGTATCGGTCAGTTTTAACCGATATTGATACTTACCGATACTTCACTCCATCCCTAATATATATATATATATATATATATATATATATATATATATATATATATATATATATATATATATATATATATATATATATATATATATTATATATAATTTTTTTTTTTTTTTTTTTTTTTTTTTTTTTTTTTTTTTATTTATTTATATATTATTATATATATATATATATATATATATATATATATATATATATATATATATATATATATATATATATATATATATATATATATATATATATATATATATATATATATATATATATATATATAGTCTAAAGTAAAAATAAAGTAACGAAATTTATAAGTATTGTTGAGATATATATATGGTCAGACTATACTTTAATATCCATAAATATTTAAAAAACTACTAAACGTATGTTAAAAAGGATAACATTTTTGGAATCCTTGGCGAATTTTGATTAAGAAAATTGTAAAAGATGTGAATATAATTTTTTAAAAATTTTTGCTTGTATATGATAATTGATGGAAATGAAGTTAAAGTCTGGCCTTATTATTATTATTAGTTTTCTAACGAACTTAGTTTGACTTATCATAACCTGAACGACCGAAATTTGCCGTGGTATATAGGCCTAACTGATAGATGGAATGTTGCCAAGGCATACAAGCCTACTGCTTTATTACACCAAATATATATTCACATCTTTTACAAGTTTCTTACTCATTCGTGAAATTTACCTCCGAAAAAGAGACACTGCCAGACGTACGATTCTTTAAAACGTATTAAAAAACTATATAATTTATATATTAAAATTATTAGAAGATTTTTTTTTTTATTTACCTATTTTTCTTTATCAAAATTCGGCAAGAATTTCAAAAATCATCCTTTTTAATGTACGATTAGTAGTTTTTGTAATATCAGTGGATATCAAAATGAAGTCTGGCCTATATATATAAATATATATATATATATATATATATATATATATATATATATATATATATATATATATATATATATATATATATATATATATATATATATATATATATATATATATATATATATTTTTTTTTTTATTATTTTTTTTATATATTATATATATATTATTATATATATATATATATATATATATATATATATATATATATATATATATATATATATATATATATATATATATATATATATATATATATATATATATATATATATATATATATATATATATATATATATATATATATATATATATTCTTTCTTAATCCCTTGTTGAGCTTAAAATGTATCCGACAATTGAAGTTTTATTAATTTAACATTGAACAGTTATTTATTAATAGATTATTATTATTAAAACACAATTACTTAATGGTTGAGCTTTCGTGCTCTTAACTGAGTCACATCTTCAGAACTAACCAAGAATGGACGGTCGACATCTTCAAGTGCTTTTGTATTGTCATGGGTAATTTTTTGAAATTCTGGCAACTATGATATTTTTCTTAAGACTTCTCGCAAGGACGACGAATGTTTGAAAAAAGTGTTCATACTTTCATCTATAATATGCTCTCCGGGTGTAAGGTTAATGTTGGGTGTGTTTTTAATTAAATATGATTCGATGAATTTTCTAGTGTGTGTGTTTTGGATGTGTTTTATTAGTTCTGCTTTTTTAAGGTTAGGATTATGATTGAAAGTATGTCTATGGTTGGTAAGAGATGAGTTTTTATTATCATATCGTAAATCTAGTGAGTGTTGGTAAATTCTTCTTTTGAAGTCATTTGTTTCTCCGATATATTTCAAATTGCACTGGTCGCAGGGAATTGTGTATATTCCGATGTTGTCATCTATTGTATTGATATTTGGTTTTAATATTGATTTTAAATTTATGGCGTTTGATTTGACTGTACGTATATTGGTGGGTAAACTATTTTTGGTGTCGTGAGGGTTTAGGTTTGGTGTTGGTAGTATGTTTGTGTGTTTTTCTTTTTGTGTGGTGCAATGTAAATTGCACTACGTATAAACTCTCAAAATGGCTAGCCAATATACTTAAACCATTAATAGGAACAATCTCTACCTCACACATCAAAAATACTGAAGACTTTATATCACGCATTAGAAACAAAAACTTTTCATCCTTTAACCCTGTCAGTTTCGACGTAGTTTCCCTTTTCACCAATGTACCAATAGATTTCACCATTCAGTTATTAGAAAAATTTACTACAGAACACAATATAAACTTTAGTATACCTTTCAACACTATCAAAAACTTAATACTCCTTACATTGGATCACGCATACTTTAAATTCCATAATAGTTTCTATAAACAAATTTCCGGACTTAGTATGGGTTCCCCTCTCTCCCCCATATTCAGTAATTTATGCATGGAACTCCTAGAATATTACCATATCTTTCCAAAATTTCCTAACATCATTTGGTTACGTTACGTAGATGACGTGTTTGCACTAATTCCTAAGAATATCAACATACAACATATACTAGAATTTATTAACAACCTACATGTAAATATTAAATTTACAGTTGAAAACCCTATAAACAACAGCATTCCGTTTCTAGACATTTTAATATCCTGGACTACTTCTTCCCCTACATTCAAAATTTACCGAAAACCAACAGCAAACCCATCATACATACACTGGTACTCATAT